>JAAGKR010004361.1:0-62116 GCA_011419295.1 Clarias macrocephalus | reverse complement strand
CCCTCTTCTACACACACACACACACACACTATTCTACACACACACACACACACACACACACACCAGCGTTTTGGAGGTCTTAACATAAAATTCCCCCTATTCTACACACACACGCACGCATGCACACACACACACACACACACACACACACACACACACACACACACACACACACACACACACACACACACACACACACACACCAACTTTTTGGAGGTCTTAACATAAAATTCCCCCTATTGCATACACCCCCACACACACACACACACACACACACACACACACACACACACACACACACACATCACAAATGTTAACACACACACACACACACACACACAGTTGACATGACAGATATTTGGGGCCCAAGCTGATATCAGCCCTGTATAGTGTGTGAAGCTCCCGGGTGGCGATGGCTTTTTGTAGGTCTTAACTCGCTCAAAAGACAAACAGGTTGTGCAGTGCTCCCGGGTGGCGATGGCGCAGGGTGCCTGGGCCCACTCATGGTTTGCAACTATATTTTCCTTATAAAACTGCACAAACTGTACTTGACACTAAAGGGTCCTCAAAACATATTGGCTGCTTCATTAATTGTTTATTGGAATATATACAGCATCTATCTGCACGTATCCAAGACTTTTGCACAGTACTGTTTATGATTATTGAAGATGCTTTATGGAGATTTAAAAAAAGGTTAATAAAATATCTAAACATTATGTGTGAGTTATGTTTTGGTGGTTTCATTGTAGTGGTATAGCTACACGGGTAAAATATACATTTCTGTACTTTTTTTTTTTTTTTTTTTTTTTACATATTTTAGTGTCTAATTGCTCGATTCATGCCTTTATAGCTGTTTTTTTGACCATTTTCTTCATGTCTATGTGAGTTGCTTTCAGGCTCTCTGCTTTCTTCCCACCTCCCAAAACATGCCAATAGAAGGCTCCAGTAAACATTCCAGTAGAAGTGTGAATTAGTGTGTGTGTGTCTGGCAATCTAAAGCACTGGTGTCATATTCAGAATGTTTTGGCTAGTGGTTTTGGTATGTGTTTTTATTTTTCTTCCATTACAAAGTGGTTACTGTAAGTTAGTAATTGTACTGCTTGATAGAGATGTTGAGTTTTTTGGTTGTCACCTTGCAGTAGGTAAAAACTGGAGCCACGGTCTGAGTGTCAATCCTTCTTCCACCTGTTTAGGCCATTAACACTAATCTTCTTCAAGTTGTAAATGAGCATGGTGATGGACATACAGAGGAACCTCTGCATACAAATTTTATTCATTCTGGAGCTGAGTTCTTAAGGTGAGATTTTGTATTGTGATTCTAATTTTCCCATACAATAACATAAATGCAGATAATCCATTCCAGCCACCCAAAATATTATCATTATTACAAAAAATGCGCAAAAAAATCACATAGCCTTTGAATGCATGCCAAAGGCAACTTTGGTATCATGGGTTAAGTCACACTGCTTTTGCTACCTGGAAAAAAATAGTGAATATTGATTAGCACTGTCGACTCGCACCAATTCAGTTGCAGTTCGGTTCGAGTTTGATTCCCGCCTCAGGTCTGTGTGCATGGAGTTTGTGTTCTCCCCATGCTTGGTTTGTTTCCTCTGGGTGTTCTGGTTTTCTCCCACAGTCTAAACACATGCAATCACTCAGTCACTTAAGCCCCGTTTACACTGTAGGTCTCGATGCCCAAATCTGATTTGTTGCCTACATCTGATTTTTCTGACCGTCTGTTTACACGTTCTTTCAACTATGACCCATATCCGATTCAAGTGTTTACACTTGCCGTCTGAAACATTGTGCATACTTAAAGGGAGATTCTTGCACTAAACACTAGCCAAAATGAACGAAGCCGAAATGTGCTTGATGCTAGCTCTGCGATATATGCAAAGTTCGTGAAACGGAGAAGGAGGAAAAGGGCATCATTGCAGCCTGCGCATATGCCTCATTGTGTCCTCAACCATTCAGAGGAATGTCTGGGTGCGAGACGTGTTGGGGACGCTCTCTGGTGGCTTGCAACAGGTGTGGGCTACCGCACACTGGCGCATCTGCTTGGGATGAGCAGCGCGTCGGTGTGTCTGATTACGTCATTTAACTGCGAAGAAGTAACAGTTTTAATGATGTACAGAACGCAATGCCTCAGAAAATCTGTTTACACGACAATCACATTAGCACATATCTGATTTATATCTCATTTATTTCCACATATGAAGGAGGCCTGAAACCGATCTCGAAATATCGGAATGCGCTTTTTTCCTGTTTACACGGACATAGAAAATATCCGATATGTGTCACATATGAGCAAAAAATTGGAATTGGGTCACATTTAACTGACAGTGTAAACGTAGCTTTAGTCATCGTCTATATCGCCTTATCCAGTATACACGATCCTATCCCAGTAGACTTAGAGTACGAGGCAGGGTGCACCCTGGACGCATCTCAGGCATGTCTTTGGGAGGAAACCGGAGTACCTGGAGAAAACCCACCAAGCACGGGGAGAACATGCAATCTCCATGCACACAGAGGCGGGAATCGAAACCTGACCCTGGAGGTGCAAGGCGACAGCGCTAACCACCAAGCCACCATGCAGCAGGTAAATAATGCAGATTAGGCTAATTGGTGTTCCCAAATTGCCTATAGTGTGTGTGTGTGTGTGTGTGTGTGTGTGTGTGTGTGTGTGCATGTGTGTCTTGCAAAGGATTGGCCCCCTGTCCAGTGTGTACCCCGCCTCATGCCCCAAGTCTCCTGGAATAGGCTCCAGAACCCCTGTGACCCTGTAGAAGAAGATGAATGTGCTGCACTGGATTGACTGTGGACTCGGACCGGACAGGTTGGGTGCCCATGATCCTGTCCCCAGTGTGCTGGTATACTGTATATCTGATCATCAATGTTATGGTTCATCGCTTTTAACCATTGTTAAAAGCGCTATAGAAATAAAATTGAATCAAATTGAATTGAATTGTATATACTTACACATGCCTGTGAAGTAAAGTGGGGACTTTTATTTTGAAAAACAGCGCCATATTTATTGACTCTTCAGTCAGTACCGGGGATCATTTTTCCGGCGTTGCCTGCTGTGTGCATCATGGCGTTTCAGTGTCAGAGAGACTGTTACTTGCAGGAAGTATGTACATTTCCCACACGGTATATTTGCATTACATGTTAATGTTTAAAATGAGCTGCTGTAGATATTTCTTGTGACCGAAATAAAGCTCCTCACACACTGTTAGCTAAGCGGCTAACTCTTCTGCTAGCAGTCTGTCAGTGTCTCCAAAAGGACCAGAATATCTGAATAAGTACATTCATGTATGGGCATACTTAGAAATAGGGTAGATTTTAATTTATGAAACAAGAAAAAGTAAAAAAAAATTTTTTTTTTTGGTACATGAGATTAGAGTAAGATGTGTATGTGTAGTATTTAGTAATTTATTAGCTGCATTACTACAGTAGTTAGTGGAATGTTCTCAAAAAAAAAAAATGACAAAATGTGTGTGTACATAATTAACATAATTCAGTATGTGTTATTTCATAGTTTTGAAATCTCCAGTTTTGTTCCAAATTGTAGAAACTGTGTCCAAACTTGTTCCCAAACTTTTGACTGAAATTGTGTTCATACAGTGTGGGCCAAAAAAAAAAAAGTAGGGTTACAGTTAACACTTAAACATTTTCCTTTATTAGAAATTTAGACTTTTATTTACATATATTATAATTACATATTAGACATTTTACATTGAACGTTTAATCTCTCAAGTGCTCGAAGAGTCCACCTTCTTGATAATAATAATTTTTATATCTAAAAATCTGTGAAGATGAAGCAGATAATGAAGTAAATTTAACCCTACTTTTGGCCCACCCTGTATGTGCACACAGGAAAAATGTATTCACACTTCAACATGAAATATATACCGTATACACCTCTATTCTGATGGTCACATGATAGCTTCAATGATGGTGCGAAAACTGACATCTATAAAATACTACAAACATAATACTACACTAATGTATTCATATTTAAGTTTTTAAAAAGGGCATAGATAATAACTGGGTATGCTTATTTTTTGGGCCTCTTTGTATATTAGGGATGGGAATCATCAGGGATAACCCGATAGGATTTTTCTGATGTTACTCAGTTGCCGGTTTGATTTGTATTGCGATTCTATAAATATCACAATTATTATTATTATTTTACTGATTCAATAGTCATTTTATTCCTCAAATTTTATTAGAATTCTAAACCAACTTCACAATTTGCTCCACTACAGAGAGCGCTGTGCTGCCTGAGAATGTGTAGAGCACCCTCTGTAGGATGATAGAGGAATGAAAGCATCTTACAGCCTCAAATACAAACATACTGTATGTTAAAAAAAAAAAAAAAAACTTAAAAAAAAATATTTAGGAGTCACCTGAAATGCCACACAAAGGAATTGTGATACATCACTGAACTGAATTGTGTGTGTGCACAAAAGTGCTTCTCAAAAGTTTGCTTTTGTTAAGTGAGTTATTTTGTACATTCTACAACGAATCTGGTGAATTTCAAAACTATGAAATAACACAATAGGTAATTATTTAACAACAGCAACAGTCCTTCGTTATTTTAAGACACAGCCTTTCTGGAATAGTTCTTACAAGAGCAGTATTGTATCCAGTGCATTTGCAAAACCCATCAGGCTCCATGATGAAACTGGCTCATATGGATACCATCCCAGGAAAACAAGACCAAAACTTACCTCTGCTACAGAAGAGTTACCAGCCTCAAAAATCACCAATTAACAAACGATAACTCGGATTAGAGCAGTTATAAAGGCTTTACAGATGATGAGTAGGAGATACATCTCAATATCAACTGTTCAAAAGAGATTATTGCATATCTTGGACGCCTCCAGCATTGCTTTATAATGTAGAAAGAAATTAAAATCAGGAACAACCATGGAGTTAGAAAGTGATCCCAAACTTTAGTGCATTAGTGTGTATATACAGGGGTTGGACAATGAAACTGAAACACTGATGAATTTAGTGTTGGACGTTTCATGGCTAAATTTGACCAGCCTGGTGGCCAATCTTCATTGATTGCACAGTCCACCAGTGTGATGGTTTAATTACCAGAGTAATAGCACAGTTTTGCTTAAAATATTGCAATTCACACAGCATTTCAGTTCAAAAGAGGACAAATTTTTGGTGTGCGTCTTGACAGCAAGTCTTTGTGATGTATCAAGAGCCACGTTATCCCGGGTAATGTCAGCATACCACCAAGAAGGACGAACCACATCCAACAGGAGTAACTGTGGACGCAAGAGGAAGCTGTCTGAAAGGGATGTCTGGGTGCTAACCTGGATTGTATCCAAAAAACATAAAACCACAGCTGCCTTACGGTGTGAAGAAGCCCCAAAGAAGCACAAGGAGGACCATGTGCACCCAATGTTTCAAACATTGTATCCTGAAGGCGGTGCCATGTATCAGGATGATAATGCACCAATACACACAGCAAGACTGGTGACAGAGTGGTTTGATGAACATGAAAGTGAAGCTGAACATCTCCCATGGCCTGCACAGTCAACAGACCTAAATATTATTAAGCCACTTTGGGGTGTTTTGGAGGAGCAAATCAGGAAACGTTTTCCTCCACCAGCATCACGTAGTGACCTGGCCACTATTCTGCAAGAAGAGGAAAGAAGAAAATCCCTCTGTGCACTATGCAGGACTTGTATCTGTCATTCCCAAGACG
The DNA here is from genome assembly GCA_011419295.1 of Clarias macrocephalus. Taxonomy (NCBI): domain Eukaryota; kingdom Metazoa; phylum Chordata; class Actinopteri; order Siluriformes; family Clariidae; genus Clarias; species Clarias macrocephalus. The sequence continues at coordinate 56,388 of JAAGKR010004361.1, read as the reverse complement.
AATTGATGCTGTATTGGCTGCGAAAGGAGGTCCTGCACCATACTAATTAATTATTGTGGTGTAAATCCAGGTTTCATTGTCCAACCCCTGTATAAACTGTATATACAAACACATATATACATATGCATGTAAAGCATGTATGTATGTATGTAATTTTTACGAGTTATTGTGAAATGCGCGGAATGAAGGTGTGAGATTGCGTTAATTAGGTAGATTTCAATTGCACACTCATAAGCACATATAAAAAATGTGAAGCGCCATCTGTTAAATTTTGAGATGAACTAATGATTTTTTCAAGGTCGATTTTTCATTTAAATTTAAAAGGAGCATATCTTCTCTTCCAGTGGGCCGATTGCTATGAAGCAAAGCATATATGTTACCTTAAAACTACAGACAACTTACCTCAATGCCTTTCTGTTACCTTTCACAGTTTGTCACGTCTGTGGTCTCCTGTTCACCCGCCGAACTGAAGCTGGACAACAATAACGGCAAGAAAGAAAAAGTGCAGGGTTTTAACGTCATACTAAAAGACACCATTCTGTTCCCTGAGGGAGGTGGACAGGTGAATGTTACTGTGCATTTACACTATAACACGGCTGAGGTAGTGGGGTGTGGATCTGAGCAAAACTTGTCTTCATTGTCGTAGTGGAACAGGATTTGGCTTCTTGGTTCCAGTGAAGGGAAACTGTAGAGACATTCTACACAATTATCCGTGAGTTGAGTAACGTCAACTGGACTTTTTTCTTGTCAGTGAGATACCTCACTTCGGGACTGATGAAGCTCCATGGATGAGTAGTGAAACGTATTTACCTAAAAAGAATGAAGTCCAGTTGGCATGACTCAGCATCCAGATAACCTTACCTGCATGACCAAGAATCTTCACAGACATTCACAGACAATCCAGCATCCACATATCAGGCATCCACATATTTTTGGATAAACAGTATAGTGCAACAAAGCCATTTTGTAAAATGATATTGTCTTCTTTTCTTCATAAAATCTAAACCCACACATCCTGAGAGCATCTCCTGTACTCAATGATTCCTCGTTCTCTTTTAAAGTGTCAGTGATTCGAGTCAAACCGGGACTCAAGTGATCGGTGATGAGACTCTTAGGTGCAGTCAAACATTTAAACGTGCCCAACATTCTTTAAAGAAGATCCAAGATGCAGCTTATAGCTTATTGCAGTCGTTCCCTTGAACATTAAGGACTCAAGAATCAAAGAAGTTTATTAATCTCCGAGGGAAATTGCTTTGTTTTTCCAGAGAAGAAAGGAAGATGGTAATAAATTGGGCATGGTGATAAAAAAGAAGAAAAACGAGTGGAACGGCTGATTCTTGTAAATCGATGGATAACGTGTCACTAGCTTGTGGAAGAGACGCATCTGCCTGTGTGAACTGTACACACAATCATTCACCAACACCACCTGCACATGACAAGATCATGGCTGGGGGTCACATCCCCCATACATCTTTGATCTGTACAGTCCTGACCCCGCTCCAAGCCATTTCCACATAATTGGGTCATTAAAGGGGTTCCTGGGAGGCCGGCGTTTCAGAAATGTACTCAGAAAACTTTCTAATTCAATGATATCCAAGCACTAGTGAAAGACTGAGATAAGTGCATTGGTGTAGCAGGAGATTGTATGGAGAAATAAAGGTAGTTTATCAAAAGTCCCAGTTTGGCTCGAACACCTCATGTATCTGAATGCTACAATGTGCAGTTGTCACGGAGATCTTGGTGACGCTCTGCATTTAATTTAACTTAATCCATTAAATCTGGCAAGCCGCTGCGTGTGTCTGGTGCAGCTCAAGGTTAAATCAGACATGATTGAAGGTTACTTATACCTGGTATCTTATGACTCGTATTTACATACTGCGCCCTAATAAGCTCTTCCAAATTCATGACACAATATCACTTGTCTATCATGTAGCCTAATGTATATTAGACAATAAGTAACTTGCTATGTTTTGGACTCTGTAGTGTGTGTAATAGTTTGAATGTGTGTGAATTTGGGACACAGCCTGATGACCATGGAACCATTGACGATCTGGAGGTGGTGCGAGTGTTGAGGCAGGGAGCCGAGGCAGTGCACTTCCTCAGATCAGCTTTGGAGGAAGGACGGGAGGTTCGGCTCAAGGTGGACTGGGAGCGTCGGTTTGATCACATGCAGCAGCATTCAGGTACAGCATGCACACACCCATTTTACTTCCTACAGTATAATCAGCCACGAAATTTTGTGATAAATCAAACAACAGCGAATTTCAAATCTAGTATCTGTCGTCATTGTAGACTATATGGGACAAACCCCCCATGACATTATTCATAGGATTTCTGAAAAGCGCTTCTTTAAAGCCCTGCCTCATCTTTGAACCTGTTGTTGGTCGGAACACAACTTAAATGATTTACCTCAGCTTAAATAATGTTACTTTGCATTTGATTTAAGTCCGTCATCCGTACCCTACACATCATCCTGTGCAGTTGTCAACCAAATTGTCTACGCCCCTAATTATGCATAATTTTATGGCTTAATGTCATTTTAACTGATGAGAAAGTTAAAATTCGCCCGTCATACAGTTGTCATAATTTGGAAATCGCTACCAGTATGGGTTATGGCGACTAATATTGTTTTTGAACCAGGCTGCAAACATTTTATTTCTGTTGTAAAACTGGACGCTCTATAGGGATTGACTTATTTTTAGACCTAGTGGTCATTTGCGGAACTGCACGTGGACTCATCATTCAGAAGCGAAGGTTGCCCCTTGATCGTCCCACAAGCCCTATCAATATTTTAATATTTTTTTATCGGAATATTAGGGTTATAATTGCGGTGAACAGAATGTGACAGCACGAGCTGTAGCGTGAGATGCTTCCCAATGCGAAGCAGTACATTTACATTTATGGCATTTGGCAGATGCCCTCATCCATAGCAACTTACCTGTGCCTCAGTAGTTTGATATTTTCTAATGTGCATAACACAGCAATTTGTCAAACATAATTTTTTTTATCTCTTATAAAATAACCTGTACATTTTATCAATTAGAATGACATTTAATGTTATCTATAACTTGAAGTATAAGAACAAAAAGTACATCGTGTTTTTACCTTGGACTCATTCCAGAAATGATGAATTAGTGGTGAAACTTTAACATATCAACAACTATACACTTCTTTAAGTTTATATGGATGTATTATAAATAATTAGTTAAATATAAATTTAATTAAATACTGTTGTTTAAGTTTTAGCAACAATCTCTTTCTTGAGTAATGCCATGTGTTTTGTCCACAGGTCAGCATCTGATCACTGCCTTGGCAGACACCATGTTTGGCTACAAAACTACATCATGGTACTGTATAAACCCTGATTTTGTGACAATTTCACAATTATTGCAAACCCATTTCGTTTTTATTAAAGTTTAAACAGCACTGAGATGTGTTTTTGTGTGTGTGTGTGCTGCAGGGAGTTGGGCCGTCAGCGCAGCAGCATCGAGCTGGATACGGCCTCTGTGAAGCCAGGAGAGATGGAAGCGCTGGAGGACGAGGTCAACAAGAGAATCCGAGCTCATGTCCCAGTCATCGTGCGCCTCCTCTCTCTAGACGACCCTGCGATGGAGAAGGTGTGTGTATATTGTGGGTCCTGGGTAATATTTTGTGTGTGCGCGTGTGCGCTCTGACTCAACTGTGTAATGTGGCTGAGAGTGAAACAGGATGTTGATGAGAATCTGTTATCTAGTCTTGGGTACAGAAGACCACTGAAGTCAGGTCTGTGTGTGCGCAGGTACGGAGCAGAGGGCTTCCTGATGATCATGCTGGACCAATCAGGATCATCGATATTGAGGGAGTCGATGCCAATATGTGCTGTGGGACCCACGTGTCTAACCTGAGTCATCTACAGGTTAGTAAGCAGCCTGTTATAGTTTGGTGTCTGGAGACACGTGGGTGTCGTGGCAAACGATTAAATTAAGCGGTTTTAATTTAATACAGCACACCTTAGCTTCATTGTCTTAACTAGCAATGTCTTTAGCAGTGATTTATTTGTTAATAACAGCTATGTCCAGAAGTGGTTTATTCCTTACATAGTGCATAGCATGAGCGAGTGATTTTTTATTAGGGGCCCAAGCACTATGACATCAACAAGATGATGTCATGGTTATTTCATCATCGTCAAGGATTATTAATTTTTCTTAACATGCTCAAAATGTCTTAAAAATCACCACACAGGTTGCAATCTGCTGCGAATAGGGTGCGAATCTGCTGAGGGTCACTAACGTATACATGAGAAACCCGGTACAGAGGGTACAGAGAGCTCACTGAACTGAACAACCAATCTTTTTTTCACAATTTCATCCTTAATATTTATGCAGCACGGTGGTAAACCTTATTTACCGTGACAAAACTGGGTAGAGTTGGTTCTGTGGAGGTGAGCACTGAGAGCAGGGAGGGTCTCTTGATATATGAGGTCATGCTTGTTTAAGCCTTGGCCAATACTAAAATATATATATATATATATATATATATATATATATATATATATATATATATATTTTAATCTCCCTACAGTTTTTTGTGTGAGACCCATCTGAATGTCTATCAACGACTAAAAAGTGAACTTTGCATAATAAGTCCCCTTTAATAGTGAATATAATATAATAGTGAATATAACAGGATGTGTTAATTGTCGACACAGCCTGATGGCCTGACTAGCCTGATGCAAGTGTAAATTATGTGATAGAAAAATGTGATACCGTAGCTAAAACTATTGTTCTTAGCACTGACTTCCTCATATCAATATTTTTATTTAGCATTGTGGCCTGTAGTGTCAAGCACATAACCGAGCATTTTTTTAGTTTATCTAACCCATCAGTGTCTTTAGTGGTTATGTGAGGTTCTGAGTTTCAGTTTAGACCATGTGAAACATGTGTTCAGAACATTTTGAGTAGTGTAAATGTTTTTTTTTTTTTGTTATTATTATTGATCCTGCCCAATTCACAGTATATCATGTCAGACTGTTCTTGCTTTGCAAGGTGATCAAGATTCTCGGGACAGAGAAAGGGAAGAAGAACAAGACCAACTTAATTTTCATAGCTGGAAACAGAGTATTGAAATACGCTGAGAAAAGCTACAACACGGAAAAGTCACTGACGTCGCTTCTGAAGTGAGTGCGCAGAGAAAGCGAGCGCATTTCTGTAAATGGTTATCCTGAAATCGTGCTTAATTATTCTTATGTCTGGTGTCCTTCAGAACAGGGCCAGATGAGCACGTCGATGCTGTGGACAAACTGCAGAAAACAGTCAAGCGTCTTCAGAAAGTAAAACTAAGCAGTTTTACTAGTACTAAAACTAGTAGTTGCTATATGATTCATTGAACTCAAAACTAACTTGTTAAACTTGTTTTTTTTGTTTGTTTTTTTGCAGAGTAACCTCACTATTCTCAGAGACATGGCTGTTCTTCTAGCACAGAACTTCAAGAGTCAGCCAGAAAGAGGCAACTTCTTCAGTTTGCACAAGTACGCGTCACACGTAACCAAAAAACAGTCACACACCCTAATAAGGTATGCACAAAATATACAGTACTGAGATGCATTTGCGTTTATCGACAGGGCACGTGTTCCCAGGAGCAGAGTGTTGTGCAGAATTGTTGTTGGAACAAGGAAAAAAAAAGTAATTATTACTTCCATTCATACGTCAGCAGTTGTGAATGTGGACCAAATTAAAAAACGGTGGCAGATCAATTCCTTCCCGTCCCCGTCCCATCCATCCCCCGATTTTACACCACCTGATGCCTACTTGTGGGGAATGTTAAATGAGAGTGCGTTTAGCTATGAAGAAGTGTGCCTGCATTAAGTGAGCAAGTCGTCTCTGCAGCGACCTTTGTTCCGGGAACCCGGGTTGAGAATCTGTCAGAACAATATAACACATTTCGAACACTTACATTACGACTAGGTGGTACATCAATAAGCTAATAGTGCATATGTTAGTTTCTTTCAGGAGGAAAAATAAACTCACAGATGACAACAAGGAAATATCGTTCGTCTTTTCATTTCAGTACTGTATATTTTGGCGCATACTGTACTTCTTTGGACCGCCTTTAGCTCGCACAAGGTGGTATTCAGTTCATATGTGAAATGATTCCTCATGCTCCCAGAACCACTCTTTCACAATTCGAGTCCTGGATTATGCCTGTGGCATCAGTGAAGAAAAACTGCCCAAGAACCTGCCCAACTGAAGCAACCCCAGATCATAACACTGCCTCCAGAGGCTTCCCTTCTTATGTCATCGCTCTGGAGTAGTGTCAGACTGAACTCATCAGACCACATCATCTTTTTCCGTTGCTTCTTTTTCATTGTCAAATTTATCTGATTCTTACTAACAAGTCGTTTCCATATGGCCACACAGCTGTTTAGTCCCAATGGTGTGATTCCTGATGATTTTTCTTTTACAGTGCAACCTGCACTAAGCATTTAAATGATCTCTTTTCATGATTTTTTTTCCCTGACCACATTTATTACACAAACTTGAGGGTTCACCATGTTTCTTCCAGGTTTTAATAAAGTGTCAGACAGTTCTTATCCCAATTCTCCAGTCAGTTTGAATATCCTTAGTTGTTTACTTTGTTTGATACCGAGCAATAATTTGACCCTTCTGAAACCTGTGACTTTTTCGGCCAGCCAATGTGTTAAATTAAATATTAGTAGTGTTAAAGATCTTGATTTTTCTATGTATTTTTTTCCCCCCTCTGTTCATAGCAAGGATGGTGACAATGAGTTCATGAACATCATTGCCAATGAAATTGGCTTTCAGGTAAGTTTACTACATGAATAGACATAAGCATAAGAATAACTTTTAAGATTAAATTATTACATTGTTACATTAGAGGCTGTAGGAACCACTTCCCTAAAACTGCCAAATCTGACACCCCATAAATGTAAAAACACTCTGTTTAAGTGTGTCAAACCGTTTAAAATAGAAATAAATATTTAAATTCAAGCCAAATAAATGCAAATCTTTTCGTTCTCATTGAATTTGGCTTCATATGTGAAAATGTCATGCCACAAATTTCCTAAAATGTTTCAGGAAAAGTGCAGACTGAGTTAACCAAAAAAAAAAAAAAGTTCCCAGAATGTAATCCCTCAAGAACAATCTGTTTGGAAGATTTGCATGAGAGAACTTCTTTCTCAGAGGAACCAACAACACACTGCCTTAACTAAGCTTTATTAGAACTGGTTTGTACTTCTTTATAATAAACCCTTCTGAGAACCTGTCCACATGTACAAAGTAAGAAAAGTCAGACATATTCTGTATGGGTCCAAAAGTTCTAGTTTCTCATCAAATATTTTTGTTCGATGTTGTTAAACTCTATAGTTCAGGCTTCACTATGGATTAATTGTAGAAAAGCTGATATTTCTGATCAACTACTCTAAAAACACACAATATTTTCCTATTTGAACACTAGCTTGTTCATCACATTCTGGGAACATTTTATTTTGGTTTACACAAGCCAACGCCTTTCCTGGAATAATTTTAGGAAATTTGTGACGTGACATTTTCACACAACTAGTGGCTTGTAGGTGATGTTGACTATTGCTCTTAAGCTTAAAATATCATCCACTGCCTATAAGAACTATTTTCATATAGTATTAATGGTTACTTAAAGTCCTCATGGTCGCCAGTAATCCTGGAATTGACTATGTGTAATTGTAGACATGAAGGAAACATGCATGGACCAACATGAAACAAATCTTAATAATAAATTAGGATTATGGTTAAAGTACATATTAAACTCTCTTTATGGTGTCTTCAGTCATTATTTCTTCTTTGTGTGCAGGACACGGTCATTTTTCTGACAGTCGGGGAAGAGAAAGGGGCGGGTCTGTTTCTGCTTGCAGGGCCAGAGAACCTCGTAACTGAAGTGGGGCCACGGTAAGACAAATACCCACTGTGGATTTCTCCTGCTGCTTTAATCTGTGTCTGTCACTCCAGTGTATTGATTTTAAATAGTTCTGTCGATGTATAGCGATGTGAAAAAATCTTGAGCCCCCCTCTTTTTAAATAGAACTAAATTATGTCGATTAAAAATAAATGAAATGGGAAAGATTGTTTTACTGTGACATGATGAAAAGTGCATCAAGATACAATAAAAAAATTGGTTCTTTATGCAAAACCTCAGCAGTAACCTTATATCCCCTCTCGTCTGTTCCACCCACTCAGCATTCAGCATCACCAGTATACTAATCATCGGTCATCATCTCCACCTGTTTCTCACTGGTTCATGTCTTAAGTTTGATTTTTATTTATTTGTTTATTTATTTATTTATTTATTTATGGCTGAATGATCCATAAAGTAGGTCACTGTGTGGCTTAACAAACAAAAAATATTCCTCTGACACAGATCAGGTACAGGGACCGGACTGAAAATGAGAGCCAAAAAGTACTTCAGGGAGTCTGGAGAACTATTCCTCAAGACTGCATTAAAAATACAAGAAAGTCTGGCTCTTTGGAAGCAAAATATGAGGAAATGACGAGGCTTCTGCACCGTACAATGTTTTGTAAAATGATGCAATACATGACTCTGTCACTAGGGGTCAAGCTTCAAATAGATTTAAAATGATAGACTCTTTAGTCTACGAGTTATTCCACAAATGAAGTAAATCAACTATGGTCAAAAAAGTTCACTGTTTTCAAGTGAATTAGCTCTGATACTGTTGTGTCTGTCGCACACACAGGGTAGCAGAACTGCTGCAGGGAAAAGGAGCAGGAAAGGGCGGCCGTTTCCAAGGTAAGGCCAACAGCCTGGCGAAGAGGTCCGAGGTGGAGGCTTTGCTGCAGGAGCACAGTCGCCGCCGTGCTGCGGGAGAGGAGTGACAGAGATGACCTCACTGACTAAAGAGCACGCAGCATGCTTCAGCAGGACCGACAAGAACCCACTCCATAGAACAGTCATCATAACTAAATATAATTCTAACCATTTTTTCAGTTATTTGCTAATCTTTGTGCTCTTTGGCAAACTAAGTTCAATCACATTTATTGTGAAGCATATGTAAAGCAAGAGAAGAAGAAGCAGTTGAAAACACATGCTCACATGAAACCCAGGCAGATCAGTTCTCTAGATGTGTAAATAAACTAATTACAATGTATATGGTGTCATCATTTACACCACAGCTCTTCTTGAAATGGTCTTGACTCACGTCTATTACAGCCGTTTGGACAGTAGTGCTGACTGTAACTGAAATCACACGTTTATATTAATATAATATATAGTATTTTTTCTATATGAACTATTATAAGAACTGCTGATACACATGTAAGGACATGTATAATGGACAGACTACATTTAAAGATTGGCAATCATTAAGCAATATCACACAAGAGTGAGTGCTGTTTGTGAGTGCAGTCTAATTAAGCAATATCACACAAGAGTGAGTGCAGTCTGAGTACAGAAGGCATCAAAGCTGTGCTGATGTTCAGCACTCCCTCTGTGTGCTGAACATCAGCACTAGCTTCGCTAGTCGCGGTTGGAATTCCTCAAGCGCCATTGGCAAAGCTGGTGACCGTTGACAACCAACAGTTAGTGTATTTAACAGGTGTGAAAGTAGTTTTAAATTCTTACCGCTTCTGTGTAGCCCAAAGTTGAAGGGAATAAACCATGGAGGTGGTGGACAGTCCTGTAAATCTCTTTATATTTACACTTATTCTCCTTAAGGATATCAGCTCTGTTAATGTCTTGGTTCTGAGATTGAGTGCTAAATACACCATGTTTTCAGCTAGTCAGCTTCGTTTTATGACTAGTCGTTTATAAAATGTTCTGTGGTGTTTTGTTCCTCAATTAATTGATTTTTGTTTAGAAAGCCGTTAAAAACCTAACATTGGGAAAAATGGTTTACCAAAAATGTGAATAATTAGTAGTAGAATTCATCACTATAATTGAAGTTGTTTCAGTAACTTGAAGCATTCTTTAAACCCTACTTGTCAATCTTGTTATATCCTTGAGAGTTAAAAGACAAAATACTGTATACAGATAAAATAAAAAAAATCATTAACATTATTTGAGATACCAAAAATCTGTTTTATTTATGTGTATTAAGTGTCTATGTCTAGAAGAGCATAATTGCTGATAAATGACAAGATTGCTCTATAGATTTTTGAATGTTTTATTAAAAATAAACATTATTAAAAATAAAATTTTACAGAAAGCTCAAACAACTGTTATTTCCACACACACAGAGAAACACTGAGGGTTTTTCCCGTTACAGGCAGGCAGCACGTTCTGTTAGATTGCACGCAATGTTCTTCATCTTCCCTGTCGTAAAAGTGTTACATCTCAGTTCTTAAAAACGAACCTCATTTAAAAGCAATTGTGTGCTTGGGCTGGATGCCAAGCCTATCAGTCCACCGAAAGGGCACTAAGGTGCGAGTTATAAGGTTAAATATAACGGTAATCTAAACACAACACTATAACCCTGAGCAATAAAAAGGTTCTTTTACAGTCGGGTTGCTGGAAGGAAACCAACCCAGGTACAAGTTGAATGTGTTGTGAAGAATGAAAGCTTTGAAAATACTGCTGATGGCTTGTGTTCTTGCTAGAATTGTCTTTCAGAAGTTCTTTTAGAGGTGTTTCTTGCTTGGTAAACTCAGGGCTCCGGATACACAGTACGGAATGATGCTGACGGTGACCAGAGGTACGGTGGCGCTCTTACAGAACGAGAGCAGGTAGAAGAGCGCCGCCGTGTGCGTCGGCGGCTTGATGGAGTCGAAAAGGTGGAGCAGGAGGAGAGAGCCGAGCACGCAGCCGATCCTAAAGGGGGCGCTGGTACTCTTCTTGCTCTCGGTGTAGAGTGGCGAATGCAGGCCCAGACCCAGCCCGAACAAGGTGCCCATGTTACGCAGCAGGCTGGCGAACGGCGTCGTGTCCAGGTGGACCCAGGCTGGGTTCACGCACCATTTCTGGGCTTTTTCCAAAGTCCACAGCAGATCCACACCCACAGCCTTTAACAAGATGTAAAATCCCACCGCGAACGCCAGCAGGAAGAGAGTGATGTTGAAGTACCTCTGCAGGCTGGCGTAGTAGATCCACCTTTGCCTGTTGAAGACTTCAGCCACGATCATACCTGTCAGGAAGACACGAGATTTTTAGTTCTTTGTGGTTATTCTGGCTCAGAATTTTCATAACATGCATCGATTATTAAAAGAGAACTGACCTGTTATTACACCAGCAATGACCTGATGAGGGAAATGAGCAGCGAGGAAGACTCTGGAGAGACAAACGCAGATCTGAACGGTCCAGAAAAGAGTCCAGAGTGTGCCACGCAAGTACCTGGAACAGAAAGAGGGAAAGAACATTCCAACGTTAAGAGTGCATGGATATCAAATGATTCAGGGCTCACTTACTCAAAACCATTACGATTCTGGTACCACTAGGTGCTATTAGATGTCATTTTAAAGATCTCAAAGGAAGGAACTACAGTACTCTTATACAATCTAAGGAACGTGTTATAACCTCTTCAGTGTAAAACGTATGTCTTTGCTAGCTGCACATGGTAGCCACTAACATCTTGGCTAACCTTAGCTAAGGGAAAATAGGAGCTGTTACAATGTAGCAATGTAGCTAATCTCTGCACCAAGAAATTCTCACACAATGAAGACAATAAAACTTACTTAGCTTTAGAGAAACACTTTTCTGAAAAACAAAGGTGGCTTGTATAGCTTGCTAGTGCAACTTATTTTAAATGAACAAACTAGCCTAGCCACCTATTAGCATAAACGCTCCTTGTTATCTCTTACTAATTTTTGGCTTCAGTATTCCGACGGAACTAAATGGTATCAGTGCATCCCTGTTTCACCTTGAACTAAATATTGTTTAATGAGAAATCGATCAGTGATGTTAACGCAAGTCTCTTACAGTGCCTTCGTGGAATCTGTTGTCTTTCTGCTCAGCACGATGGTCAGGATGGAGGTGACCATGGCATAGTAAACTCCAGCCGCGCCCATAGCATGACCCGATGGACTACCTGCATCAGCCGAATGAGCAAACCATAAATTAGAGCCAAGTCGTAGTCATGAGGTTCAATACGTTGTGCGTATACTGTACAGTGGTGTGAAAATGCAGCTGTGATGTGGTGTAAAGTCATATGGTTTGGGGTGTGTGGTGATGAGAGGACACACCTGGGCCTGTCTCGCAGGTCACGGGAAACTGTTCGATGTGCGGTACGGATATGTTGCTGTAGTAGGGTGTCTCGTGGACCCACCAGTAGGGCCGCTCTCCAAAGAGGATCCTTAATTTCAGAAATTGGAGGGAAAAAATTATTATTGTATGTAAGCCATGAGAACTGTAAAAATTGTGTTTTATTTAAAGAACAAAATCATACAGAAAACATGTTATTCTAATGATTACTGTATAGGGATTTTGTTTTAAACAGGAAGTAATACTTGATATACATTTATATATATATAAATATAAAAAATATATATATATTTTTTTATAAAATGGATGTTTATCTAACAATTTCTATATAATTGTTTGTTTATAGTTTTTATATGTGTAGTTCATTATGCCTTACCATTTGAAGACAAGGTTGAGCCAATCCCCGACCACAGCCACCCAGATGAGCTTGATGCCCACAGATGGCCTGAGGTGGAACCAAATAGGAAAGAAGACGAAGAAGGTGTTGCGCAGATCAGCGGCCAAGGAGACGAACAGGAACCAGCCCTGTGCGTCTTTGTAGTTAGTCTGTAGATACTGCGTGGCAGTCACACCATAGTCATGCATAGCATCCATCAGGGTGTTCATTCCGATGGCGTTCCTCTTCCAAAAAAGAAAAGCCGAATGTTGATTGGAGAGAGTGAGCGAGAGAGAAAGAGTGAGAGAGAGAGAGAGAGAGAGAGAGAGAGAGGAGTGATGTCTTTGAGCATGCTGGCTCTAGGCTTTATATCAGCAGGCCCACCAGCTGAACGCATGGACAACGCTGATCTTTGGACCTTGCACATGTGTAATAAAACAGAAGGGACAGAGAGAGAGAGAGAGAGAGAGAGAGAGAAAAAAAAGTTAGATACAGTTAACAAACAGCCTGTTTGTTGGACACCTGACAGGACAAAAACAAGTTAAGGGGCGGAAGAGAAATTATAGGAATGCGACTTGGATTGAACCCCAAACCTTGCAAAATGAGGGCACTTTATCGGTCGCCATTAGTTACGATGTATTATTATTATTATCATTATTATTATTATTACATCCTTAGTTGTAAGGCAATTTAAAACTGGTTGAACATATCTAAATATTAAAAAATGTTTTAATTATTGAGTTTTTTTTTTAATGTAGTGGCATTCACATCTTTAACCAGTAGCGTCTAAAAGTTTACCATTACGTCCATATCAGTTTTCTATGGTAGCCCATCAGAGCCTCTGATAAGGATGTGCAAAGCTAAATTTCATTTTTTGTGCATTTATTTCTCAAGCCTTGTGCAGTTCAATGACACAATCCAAAAATGACCTGTTTTAATACTTGAAAGTTGTTTATAGAACAATCGTAATCTACATCATGAGATTTCAGGGTTTTTTCCCCCCAAGCGTCACTACTACAGTTACTATTGATTTGCATTCATCTTTGTATGAGAAAACAAACATAGCTATTGGGTTTTAATCATTTTAAAGCAATTATCAGCTTTATTACTAAGAGTTTAAAAACTCAGCACTGGTAAAGATCTTGGGCAATAAATGTGGTATTGATATTTTAGCTAAAGAATGGATTAAAAATATATATGAATATATTCATATTATCATATAATACTGAAAAAAATGCTAGTTCAAGAAAACCCTTATTTGTTTGGTTTGGTGACGTTAGTGTCTCCATGTGACATCATCCCCTGTGTGTCTGGACCAATCATCTTAGTGCATGTTTTTTGTTATCAATCCTGGCCCCCTTCACCATCACAGCGGGTGGAAAGGTCATGGACCCTGAAGACTCCTGGATTCAGCAGGAGCCATGTAAACATAATGATCCGGCCTTGAATAAAGTCCAGCTGCAAGAGGTAAAACCATCAAGTCTGGACGCTTGAATCCCCGTCATTTGTGCGTCAGTGATTGTGCTGGGCTAAGCGCCCTGCATTTGTAGTCACTGAGTCATGGATCTGCTCCATAGTTGGGGGGTGAGCCTGGCGGTTTATTTGCAGAAAGAATACATTGCCTATGATAGTTGGTTTCAGCTCATTTCCTATGTGGCGGACCTCCATACCACTTTCTTCATCTTCTTCCCCATCTGGTTCCACCTGAAAAGAGATGTTGGCATCAAGCTCATCTGGGTGGGTGTGGTTGGGGACTGGCTTAACCTGGTGCTAAAATGGTAAGAGGTTCTGAAATTTGGAAGCATGTTTAGACTTTCATTCAAACTGCTTTTCATCTGAGTGACGATTTGGTTTGCAGGGTTCTTTTTGGAGAACGACCTTATTGGTGGGTACATGAAACCAGATTTTATGGCACTGACTCAGCCCCTGCCCTCAGGCAGCTTCCCATCACGTGTGAGACTGGACCAGGTATAATGCATGACACAATGCAAACTCTAATGCTATTATCTTTAATCATATTGATTAATGTTGCCCCGTCAGTGCATTTTTCTTATTGTAAATGGTTATGCAACTCAGACTCTGACTAGATGATGATGATGATGTCTTGTCTTAGGTTATCTTAATGCTATACTCTAAGGACTACCTTTGAAATCAATATGTTGATAGGAATAAATCATTAACCTGAATTAAACTGGTATGGTTGGATGGATTGACTTCTCCTACATTGGCCCTTTGTATGACCATAATCTTATCTTAATAGGCAGTAGTGTAAGGCATTTGAAGTTGTATTGTTTAATATGCATTGCTAGAGGCAACTGCCTAAAGTGATTCACGGATTGTGCACCATTATTTGCATGGTTAACTCTGCAATCTGTCAAATCCATTATCTGAATAGAAAAAATAAGAAGTATTTCTTGAGCAGTTTAAAAACCAAAGCTTTTAACGTGTCTGAGGGACTCTGTTTGCTTCTTTTCCTTAAGGAAGTCCTTCTGGGCATGCAATGGGCTCTGCTGCAGTAGGGTATGCAATGGTCACATCAATGCTATCTATAGCTGCTCAGAGAAAACCTTCTGCTTTGCATTACTGGTGAGTTTTCAGAAAAGGGATGCAAGTGCTAAATCTAACGACCTCATTTGAGATTTTCCATCATTTCTTTTATACACTTTTTAAAAAAAAAATATGTCATAATAAAGGTTTTGTCATAAAATATGCAATCACGTTCAAAAGTATGAAAAAGTACACCCTTCTTTTTAAATTTCTATTTGTTTTGTGTAAACAACTTATAAATATTATCTAATTGTAGAATTGGTATTATTCGTCAACTACAACCTCAGATGAACAACCATATAATTTTTTTTAACCAATTAACCCATTATTTATTTAACCAATACCAATTTCCCCATGATTAATAGCTTGTAGATTCACCTTTAGCATCAACACCCATTCTTCTTTACAACATTGCTTCAGTTCATTGAGGTATTATGTACAGCTCTTTTAAGGTCCTGCCACATCATTTCAATTGGGCCATTCCAAAACCTTGATTACTCTAACATACTGTACAAAAGAGTTCATGGGTGGCTTATTGCCCTTGTTGTCGTGCGGCTGCCAAACAAACCCAAAGCATCAGCCCTTCACTACCCTGCTTGACATTAATAGATAGAATGGTGTTAATAGAAATACAGCTTGGTATTCCTCAATCATGGCGCTGGGCATTAAGGCCAAACGGATGGACATTCCAAACATTCCAAAACAAACTTGTTGTATTTGCTTAATACTAAGAATCACTATAATCAGATTATTATTATTATTATTATTATTATTATTATTATTATTATTATTATAGAATGAAAAGAGGGGATTTAAGTTTTGAACATAACTGTAGATTAAATTTACAATAGTTGCATGAAGAAAAACACGTTTGCATGCTTGCGAGCTTGCATATTCTTTGATGTTTTTCACTGGTCATTGCATATAAGTTCTCTAGTATTACTGGTGGCACTGTTAAAAAAAAGAAAGAAAAATAAAAAGCCAGTTTCCATGTAGAAACCTGCCACACCAAAAAGTTCAACCATCATGTCTATGACACCGAAGGGAAAGCCTGCACATGGGGTGTGTAGCATCACATCATAATGTTTGTGGAATTCAGCCAACCATCATCTCTGCATAAAGTATACTGAGGTACTGCACAAGCAAGTGTTATAACCTAGATTTGACGCATCTTCCACCACCAGGCTTTTACAGATGGGGCTATGGACGCTGTTGGGGCTGGTAGAGCTGTTAGTCTGCATGTCTCGTGTTTATGTTGCTGCCCACTTCCCCCACCAGGTTATATGTGGAGTCATCTCAGGTGGGTAGACAAATCTTTACTGCTTGACATTGTTATTTCTTCATCATGAGGCTTTGATATATCATCAAACAACATCTTGTCTCCGGGTGCCAGGTATCATTGTAGCTGAGATATTCTCAAGACAGCAGTGGATTTACAAGACCAGACTCCATAGGTACTTCAGCATCTCTCTGTTCCTGCTCGTTTTTGCTGTGGGATTGTATGTCCTCCTAAAGGCTGTGGGTGTGGATCTACTGTGGACTTTGGAAAAAGCTCAGAAATGGTGCGTGAACCCAACCTGGGTCCACTTGGACACGACGCCGTTCGCCAGCCTGATGCGCAACGTGGGCAGCTTGTTTGGTCTGGGCTTAGGCCTGCACTCACCACTCCACTATACCAAGAGCAACAAGAGCACAAGCGCCTCATTCAGAATGGGTTGTATTTCCATATCATTAGTTCTTCTGCAGCTCCTGGACTTTTTAAGTTTCCCGTCAGATAACCATATCATTTTTTACATTCTGTCATTTACAAAGAGTGCAGTTGCCCTTTTAGTTCCTACCATTCTTGTTCCTAGATGTTTGTCTTTTCTTGTGCAGGAAAATAAAATTGAAAAGGCTTTATAGAAGAAAAAAAATGAAGTGGTTGACCATGGCAAGTGATGAAAGTTCAGGTACTTCTCTGAGCATCAGGTCCCTGTTAAGTTTGTTAAATATACTTCAGAAGTCACATACATCACACATATGGTGTAGTATTTTTTTTTAATTTAATGATCATAGTTAAAGTCTCCTGCTTAGGAACTTTTTAGCCAAATTCACCCATTAAAAAAAAAGTCCAATTGGGGAATCTCCTTCCATATCTTCTGAATGAGTCTAACCCATTCACTAAAACCAATAAGAAAACATGTCCAAAGGTCTTTCTATCAGCCCTAACGGCTTGTACTCTGTACTACTCACCGAACATAGTGTTCTACATGCGTGGAATTGTAAAATGCTGAGTTACTAATTGCCACTGGGACCAAGCAAGTCCAGTCGTTACAACTGTACGATATAGATTTTTTTTTTTTTGAGATTATGGATGTGTTTATTGTATAATAAATCTTAAACTTCTATGTGCATTTAAGTGAAGAAAGGAATACAGGTATAATCCTAAAGAGAAATATATATTTAAAGAAAATCTCTCATTAGTGGAGGAAATCATAGCAATTAATAACTAATGAATTAATCCATTTTAAGAATAGATTAAAGAAACAGCAGTCTGTGTTGGAGCCATAACCCGATTCATTGGTGGATATTAAACCAAACCTTAATCTCTAATGACAGATATTAATACATTGATGGTGTCTGTGCTTGCAAAATGTTTCTATTATTATTATTATTATTATTATTATTATTATTATTATTATTATTATGTTGGCACTTTCCAACATTACCAGTCACATATTTGGATCCACTAGACTAAATATCCATATATTCTTCATTGTCTAAAATATTTTGTTCAATCATTCAAATTGGTTTACTCACTCACTGTGGTCAGAGTTGTGATGGATCCCCTGTCTTTTCAAGCATTCAATTATTTTCAATTAAATTTTATTTCTATAGCGCTATAGGCAATGGTCATTGTCTCAAATCAAAGCAGCTTCACAAAAATGAAAAAAAAAATTATGGAAGTGTGTATGTGTGAGAAAAATGTGTCCAGATAATGAGATTGTCCCTGATGAGCAAGCCAAGGGTGACAGCGACAGTGGCAAGGAAAAACTCCCTGAAATGGCGATAGGAAGAAACCTTGAGAGGAACCAGTCTCAACAGAGAACAAGATGTCAAGATACCATGCCTGCACATCCATACACTCGTATGCACATCTTAGTGCTGCCAATCCTCCTACTGGCATTATTTGGAAGGTGTGAGGAAAACAGAACAGGACAACACCCATAGACGAGAGAAATTAATGTCACCCTGGACTTCTAGAAATAAACGTAACATTGCATAAGCCTATCAAAAGGTACCACAGCAAATGCGTGTCGTAAACTGGAATTGGAACGTGTGCTCCAAAAAATGGTCAAATATGTCTATCGATAAGGTTGTTTAATAAAATGAGAAGCTACTTACTGCATCAGTTAGGGTTGAATAACCTGCTACCAGCTCACATGGAAACTGAATTGAATAACTTTTGCTTGGTCAAATCCAAGTGATGACCTTTGTGTGTTGGCTGTGCAGTGTATACATATAAAACTTGTTTTTGGAACCTTTTCCAAATATTACTAGGCCTGGAGCCTATCCAAGAAGACTTAGGGCATTAAGCAGGGTACACCCTATCATGCCAATCCATCTCCAGGCAAGCACAGGCACACGCACACGCGCACACACACACACACACACACACACACACACACACACACACACACACACACACACACACACACACACACACACACACATTTGCACACACACACACACACACACACACACACACACACACACACTCACACTCATTTGCACACTACGGGCAATTTGGAAACATTGATTAGCCTAATCTGCATGTCTTTGGATTGTGGTAGGAACCTGGAGCCCTACTAGAAGTGCAAAGCAACAGTGCTAACCAGTAATCCACAATATATTATTAATTTTGTTCATCAAGTCCACCTCCATCCCATGTGTTGATGGTTCCTGGTAAACACATTTTGTCTGGCATTCTGCAAAAAAATTGCCATCAAGTGAAAATATCTTGAATCTAGTAATTTATCTGTATTTTCTTTATATAGGATTATAGACATATTTTACTATATTTACATACATTTCTTGTTCTGGTGGCAGATAATTTTACTATTTGTAAGCATTTTTCTCCTAGAAATTAGCAAAAATATCAGAACAACAAATGTATGCTTACAAATTTGTAGGATTTGTCTAAATTATGACTATATTTAAATTGTCTTATATCGTTTTTATTAGTTTATTTATTATTTTTATGTTTACTCTTATTATAATAAAACATATAATATACAATTGGCCAGACATTTAATTTGCTAAAATGTTTTTATTTATTTATTTATTTATTTATTTGCAGTGCAGTAATTACAGGGGTTCAAGGAGAAACACTTAGTCATTCAAAACATTAATTCCTGCAGATAATGTGAAAGAATAATGCATAATCTATTTAAAAATGTAACTTTTACATGTTAATATGTACTTTATTTAAATGTACCTCTTTTTAATGAGTCTGACATAAGCACATCAGTGTTTACCTTATATATTTAACTTGAGTGGAAATTCTGCCCTTAATTTATGTATGTTGATATATGAAACTTTTTTTTTGTTTCAGTTTAATATTTAGTTTCATGAGAAATGAAAAAGCACCATGCAGCATTTTTAAATGAAATGGGACGGAGTTTGGAAAAGTGATAGTAGTTTTTGCTTATTTGCATATTCACAATGGAATCCACTTATATTATAAATATGATAATTAATGCTAAATACTATTAAATATATTATTTCCATAGAAATAATATGTTCAATAATGTATTTATAATTTCCTTTAGCAATGGTGCATGACTGTACCAACGATAATATACTGTAGCAGTGGCATTGAGGGAATAGAGATAAACTGAGGCAAAAAAGAGAACTGAACTTGAATTGACTATTATAGAAAGAAAAGAAAAATCCATATTCAAATGCTTCCACTTGTTTTGTACACTGCAAACCCCTCTCTAAGCACATTCTCATACTGAGAGCCACAATTAAATATTAACCGGCTTGTTGTTCTCTTTTAGCCCTTTACCTCCACTGCACCTCTTGAGCAGGACATTTTGTTTGTACGACTGGAAGACCTGAGGATCAGCACTGTGTTACATCACAGACTGTGCAAACAAGCTTATCACTGTTTTGCACTCCTGCACGAAGATTACGTGCAAAGTGTGAACCAAACACTTTTTTAAAGAAATACTAAATTAATGATCGGTTCAAGCCCAAGAAAATATTCCAGGATGGGAATACAAGCAGTAAAAATTGGGCCTAATGAGACGTGTTCTGGTTACAAAAGGTAAAATTTTTTTTTTTCTTAACTAGGTCAGTCAGTGCCCTAGCCATGTGCTGCTATTTCGCTCTGACGCATACACTCTCTGACGCATATTGCATCCTTATCATTTGATCATTGCTGTTTTCGGCTCTTCTGTGTTGTGGTACTGGAAGTCTGTCAGTGGGTTAGTGGAGATTAATTTACTCCTAGACTCGACCGCATTAACATTAAAATAGCAAGCACGCATTAACATCTACCTGGCATGAGCGAGAGCTGACGGAGATGGAAGTGTGATGTGACGTCGCTATAAAGCTAAGAAAAGTCAGTTGAGCAACAGCAGTCCATGTGGAACATCACTGGATGCTGAGCGCGGTAACGGATGTTAGGACGCGTCTTTATTCACAGCATGGTATGTTTTCTTATTCGACATTACTTTTTTTATTTTAAATTTAGTGACTAGGGATGTGAAACAATAAAAGAAAAACAAAAACTGAAAACATTAAAAATATATATTTGACCGAATGTATTTTGAACAACATCGCTCTAAAATGTTCCAGAATAAAAATTCTATTTTAAAAATTGTTTAACTGGTTCATGATGTTAATAATTTCTGTTTCAAGAAAGCGTAGCCTAAACCTAACCATTTACTGGAAATCATCAATCCCATACATCAATGCATACTACAAAGCCATGACTTAAGGGTTTTGAGGAAAAGGCACAAGAGCTCTAAAATCTGTGTGTAAAGTACTTTTCTTATGATTCTGCATTTTTTTTACTTTTTTAAATTTAGGACAGAAATATAAAAATTGCGTTTCTGTACAAAACAAGGCCAACAGACTAATTAAAAAACTATTATTCTTGGAAGTAACAGTAACTACACATGTTGCAAAATTAAATTTATACAAGGTGCAGAATGTTTACTTTTTTCATATGAATTTATTACACAAATCAGTGTTAAATATGTTTACAAAACACTGTTGTAAAAAATTAGAAATAATCAAATTGTCAGAAAAGAACAGCAGTGATTAGTTAATAATAATAATAATAATAATAATAATAATAATAATAATAATAATTAAAAAAAACAATTATACCACACCACTGTTGAATTCTCAAATTTGCATGGTTTAAATATACAAAAAGGCGCCATTTCAGAAGAGTCAGATTATGGTCATTCAAAAAAAAAAAATAAAAAAAATAAAAATAAAAAAAATAATAAATAATCGACTAAGGAGATTTTAAATGACTGAAACTAGGTTAAGAATTGTCCAATGCATTATTAAAACCTGGAAGGCTAATGCTGAACCATCAGCTTTGTGAAAAAAAATGGGATCAGAAAAAAATATGAATAACTGTGAATGAATGCGAAGTTGCACTGTACAGTAGAAATCACACAATCCAATGTGAACATTAGAGGATTGGGACTAAACACCTGCATGGCCATATAAAAATCATGTGTTAGTGAGACTAATCAGAAAAAAAGGCTTTCAGGCTTTCCTGGGCAGAATAAAGATTAAACTTTGGAGCAATAAAAAAAAAGGTCATGTGGTCTGGTGAGTCCAGACTGATCATATAATGAAGAGTGTGTGTGAATGGAGGAGCATGAAGCGATGCACCCGTCATTCATAGTGTCCGCTGTACAAGCCTCTGGAGGCAGTGTTATGATCTGGGGTTGCTTCAGTCAGTCAGGTCTAGACTCGGCAACATTATGTGGCGATAAAATGAAGTCAGCCGACCACCTGAATGTACCGAATGACCAGGTTATCACATCTATGGATTTCTGATGGCAAAGGCAAACCTCACTCACTCACTCACTCACTCACTCACTCACTCACTCACTCACTCACTCACTCACCCACCCACCCACCCACCTATACCGCTTAATTAATCCTGTATTAAGGGTCACAGGGGGCTTAGAGCCTATCCCAGGAGTCAAAACAGGGTACACCCTGGACAGGGTGCCAATCCATCGCAGGGCACACACACATACACACACTACAGGCATATTCCAGGGCTCAAATTGTGAAAGAGTGTTTCTGGGAGCAATCATTTTTACACATGACCTGGCCACAGCAGTGCGCACCGTAATCACTGCTAAAGCCAGTCGGATGAAATCTTACAGCATGCAACATATGTTATGGCCAGGCGGTGTATCTATGCAGTCATTATTTAAACTTTCCAGATTAAAAATGTGTAGAATTTCAATAGAACAAAAGGTTTTATTTCACTATTTCAGGGCTATGTGTTACTCAGTGTGTTATTAACTTCAAGAGACAAAATAACAAGAGAATCTTTGACTGTTTACTTGTTCCACAACATTAAATCTATCTATAAATAGATTTTCTGTTTTAATACTTAATAATAAATAAATTCAGAAAAGGTTTATTGGTGAATTGCTGTGGTAGAAGAGAAATAAAACTCTGTGGCATGTTGCTATCGGAAAATAATCAGTGATGGTTAAGGTGTTTTCCAGAGCACTGGGGAGAACAGAAGACAACCTGTATGGATGTTACAAACAAAAGAATGTTATAAATGACAGAAGTGTATAAGCTTTTGGGAAAGATTTTGAGATTTTATCTATGTAAAGATTTACCTTGGTAAGGAGCCACTCAGTCACTCTGTGAAGGTAATTATATTATTATTAGATATAAAAAAAAATCTCCATGAATATACAAATTGTTTAAAGCACTGCTTTGGATGTACGTACATCAAGGTCAAGGTCATCCATGCTGGGTGGCTCTCCTTTCTTTTTCATGTCAGACAGCATCTATGTATTCAAAGGGTGTATAGTTAACATATAGCTACTCAATAATCTCACTACAACCTGAGGTTCAGGATGTAGGTCATGTGCGTAGTTTAGTTTTGTTAGATTCTATTTTGCATCCTTGTGAACTGCTTTAGATAAAAAGCTAATGAATTTAGGTTCGTAATAAAGTGCAAGCAATGATAAGGAAGTGTACTCACATCCATGTACTCTTCAAACTCAGCCTGGCCTTCCTCCTGCTCATTTTCCCAGTCTCTCCAGTTATCGAAGTCTACTGAAAGCCATGCTGGCTGTGAGGATCAGAACAGCGACAAGTTGAGAGGCATTGTGTTCACTCTCACCAATGCACCCCAATGTCGAAATACAACCTACGGTATAATCAACCTATTTCTTCTAATATGTATTTCCGCCAGAAACGCACATAACTTCTACCCAGCACACCCTCACTACATTCACTCTGGTATGAACGTCTTTGATATTAATTTAATATCACCAATCCATTTACATGCATTTTTTTGGGAGGTCGGAGGAAACCTGAGAACCCTGAGGATGTGAACCACTACACTACGATACAACTGTACAAGGACCCAACGTCATGATCGAACCAGGGATCCCCGATGCGACCCAATGACACAAAACATCATAGCAAAAAAATTTTTTCAAAATCAGAAAATTATAAATGTATCATTAGTATTACCTTAGCTGTGTCCTTAGTGAGACGAGGCCAGGCTACATTGCCCTTCATTTTTCTTATCAGAACATTAATGGTCCGGTCAAGTACCTTTTCTCGGGAATCCTAAAAGAAATAAACAAATTTTGCACGATACACCATTATAAAGCAAATTATGCTTTTTCCATGTCAGTTACATGTTTTCTAAAACTGTACTTACTCTACAGCGTGTGTTTACACTACAGCGGTGTTAAAATTCTCCATTCTGATTGGTCAGAATATGATCCAACTCTTACAACAAGCAACATTTCCAATACAAATCATGAGTTGTATGAAAAAAAAAAGAAAAATCTGTTATTTGTCACATGTACTTTACAGCACAGTGAATTTATTTTTTTTTTTTTTGCATATCCCAGTTAGGAAGCTGGGGTTCGAGTGCAGGGTCAGCCAGGATACAGCACCCCTGAAGCAGATAGGGTTAAAAGCCCTGTTTAAGGGCTCAACAGTGGCAAGTTGGCAGAGCTGGGGCGCGAACACCTGACCTTTTGATAATGCATGTAACCCAGTAACCCACAGCCTTAACCATTTCAGCCACATTATTAAATTAAGAATTGTCAAGCAAAGACAACAACTAAGGAGATTACTGAGATTACTGGAACTGATTGCAGAACTGTCGAACATATTAATAAAATCTTCATGGAAGAAATGTGGTAAATAAATGAATCATGAATGGGTGATCGTCTGTGAAATTGCATCATAAAAATTTGACAGTAGAAATCACAGCTGGCAGAGTTTTCTGTGAGGAGACCTTAATTCAGCATTTTTTGGAAGAAGTCAGCACTTCATACCATATACAGTACTGTAGTAATAAAGCAAGTCATATTTGTGTCTTGCTAGACGAAAAATAAGAGCGGTTGTGGGGAAATTACAGTTTATAGCTGTTATAAAGTAAGTGATACCAGGAATCACTGTGCTGTGTACCCTCCATGAGATTAGATTGGCGA
Organism: Clarias macrocephalus; assembly: GCA_011419295.1. Lineage (NCBI taxonomy): Eukaryota > Metazoa > Chordata > Actinopteri > Siluriformes > Clariidae > Clarias > Clarias macrocephalus. The sequence goes on along the minus strand of JAAGKR010004361.1, from coordinate 31,563 downwards.
GGGGCGAGGGCGTTCAAGTCAAACCGCGACTTGTGATGAAATTTCTAGTGAAAGAAGGCATAAAACTGATTGACATTTACAGACCACTTCAAACACAATACATTAATGAGACTCTTAGCTGCATAAGAAAGAAAAGAAAAAAAAAAACTTTTGGATGGTGCAACATTTTCAAGAATCCTAACTTGAAGTCCACTGCAATTGTTCCTGAGAATATTCAGCAACCTTGAAAATCGATGGATATCTTGATGCCAACTTGCATAAGCTTGCTGAAGACACGTATCTATCTGTGGGAACTGTATACACAATCATTCACCATCATCACTTGCGCATTACATGAACTCGGCTGGGAGTTATTGGCCATCCCTTGTTGGACAACAACAAAGGATGGACTACCTCGCTCCAAGCCATTTCTACATATTTGAGCTATTAAAGGAGTTCCTGGGAGGCCAGGGTTTCAGATGTAAAGGGAGCAGTTTGCTCATGTCACCGGTGTACTTTAAAATTTTCTACCTTGATGATATTCAAGCACTAGTGAAACCAGAGATAAATGAATTAGTGTATCAGGGGATTATATAGAAAAATAAAGAAGTCCCGGTTAGGCTTGCACACCCCTGTTATAAACAAATAAATGTATACAATTGTAATGTTTTGAATTACTGTTGCATAAGAGGAATAAAACACTTTAGTATACCCTTTTATAATTGTACTGTATATATTCTTTATGTCAGGCTGCATCACACCACATGCAAGCACATGGCCTACAGTGTTTTACAGTGATTTTTTACTGGCTTGAGAAGTCGGCTGTTATTCACCACACAAAGCAATAAGTCATATATGATCCTGCATGGTCCAAAAGTCAAAATGCACAAATGAAAACTATGTCATTGCTAAAAATACCTTTAAAACCAAAGGTTTTTTAAGACAGGATGTTTATATAAAGGTTTGCGTTTGAACGCACTGCATTCGAGCAGTTGAAATTATGCTAAGAAATTGAATACAACATAACGTTAAAGGCTGTCATGGAGCATTTGTGGACAGTTGATGGATTATTTCCATGACTTTCCACCAGAGGTCTGGAGGTGTGTGAGAAGGAGAGAACGGAGTAGCGGCTCAGGTGTGCTGCTTGCGCACAAAACACGATTCTTTTACCCTTTTCTTTACTTCTACTTTATGTTTTCTATTATAATATTGATGCTGAAAGAGGCCGATAAAGGTTTTGTGCTGAACGGGTATTCTTGGCTCTGAGTTCTTTTCCCCCTCGGCAATCCGGCGCCAAGAAAGGCAAAAGCTTTATTATGCAAAGGTGTTCCTTCAATTAAAAACAACTAGTTTGAGATTTATATAGATATAAATCTTAAACTTGTCTTTTTTGACCTACACTAGAATCCCCCACCCCACCCCCGCTGTAAAAAAAAAAAGTAACTCGGTAACTTTTACTCTGAGAAAATTTTTAACGAGCTACTTTTTACTTTTATTTGAGTAGATTTTTATAATGGTAACTGTTCTTGTACTTCGGTACAATTTCGCTGAAGCAACAGTACTTGTACTTGAGTACACAAGTTTATTACTCTTTCCGCAACAAAGCTGCTGAAGCACAGGTTTGTGAGCTTACATGTCTGAGAACTTGGTCATAAAATTCGATCTCGTTATAGATGTTGTTGTCATCATCATCTTTGCAGCTGAAAAATAAAAGTGTGAAGAAATTAATTATTTGGTGGCTTGTCATATAGAATGTACATAGATATTAAAGCATAAACAACAGTTTGTTCTGACCGAGTCGTCTGACTGGAAGAGAGACAGCGGTGATTATAGAAACTAACAGCACTGGAACGTTTAACCATATGTATTACATCACAGGTGTTCTAACAATAGTTAGTTATACTAGCTTTTGGTTTCGGCATGGGCCCAAGTAGTTCTGTAGTTAGAGAGGAGCAACGAACTGCCATTCAAAACTAGTCACTGACGCACTCTTAGAATGAGAACACATCTGATAACGTTATCATCTTAAACAATTATTGGTATCATGATGGGGCTTAACTGATAAACACACACGCACAAACACACTGATCAACAACCATCCAGAAATCTCACACACCATCCTAAAATTGCTTTTTGGACATTTATTCATTACCTGCTATTTGCACAAAGACTGTTATTTGATATCTTTGCTGCTAATCACAAGAAATGTTCACTGTTCTCATCCCACTACCTCAACTTATTACCTCAGTATTGGATTGTGTCATGTTGTTGTGTTGTTTGTAGTGTAGTCGCTATAGGTTGCTCATTTACAAGTGCACTTTATGTTGTCTTGGTTTCAGGTACTTATTTTTACTTAATTTTAAAATGATAATCTGTTTTGTCTCGGCTAGTCAGCTAATCAGGTGTTTTTGTTAGCTAGTTAGCTTTTTTGTTCATTTATGTTGTTTATTTTTGTTAACTTTAAGTTGTTTTTTTGTGAGGTACTTCATTTTTTTGTTGTTGCAAATTTATCACGTTAATCTGTTTTGTTTCAGCTAGTCAGCTAATTAGGTGTCTTAGTTAGCTAGTTAGCTTTTTGTTCATTTATGGTGTAAATTTATGTTTCTTGTATGTAGCACCTAGGTCCTGGAGGAATACTGTTTCGTTTCACTCTGTACTGAACTGCATATGGTTGAAATGACAGTAAAAGTCTACTTGACTTCTGTCTCCTAAATAATTGCTTGTAAGTCTTTACATATTGTCTCCAAACCATTTGGGCTGTTTTTATTTCCCGCTTAATGAGCTTCTAGCATAAGTCTAAATCCCAAATCCCTCTCTAACCCCTGATCAAGGAAACTACTAGGTGTGTGGGATAGGAGATTGTACACCCAAGCACACCGCTTTTCAGTTTTATGCTATTTGGGATTGAACCCCTGAACGCAGGCGTTGATGGTCTAAAGTGGAATAAGAGGAGGCATAAAGAGAAACTTATGAGATTCACCACTTCCATATTCTCCTCACTTTTTGTCTACATAGAACTGGTTAACATTTTAAACTACTTTCATCCTAGTTAATTCAAATAATCAAAATATCAGTCACCATCTCCACCAGTTGCGGTTAGTTAGTTTCCCTAGACGTGGAAGGATATGTGTTGGCAGGGCAATAACTATCTGTTAATAATAAATGGTGTTTATAGAACTGTTGTATAAAAGCAATATCACACATGATATTGAATATCAGCACGACTGTGATGCATACTGATGATGCTTTCGGCACTTGGGCTGTGACCATGTGTCCACGGCGACATCCCAGTCGTGCTGATATTCATCGCAACAGCATGATCGCAAGTGTGATAGTGTTTAATTATGTATCAAATTGAGCAAATGTTAGAATTTGCTATATGGTTGACATGCGTAAGTATTCGATCCCTTAAAGTTGCATGTATTAGATGAAGTGTTAGATCCTGAAGCGAGTGTGGAATGAATAGGGATGGAATTTTTTAAAGCCTTGAGAACGGAGTGAAGGTTCACCGTCCAGTGACTGAAGTTGTTCACAAAAAGCAAAAGTTCAAAAACCTAAATGTGTCTGAATGACTCGATCCAAAACCAACAAACACCTTTCAGGACTGAATACTTATGCAAGGCATAGCAATATTTTCTAAGCAATTTTATTTTTTACTTTAATAGCAATAGATTCTCACCTTAGGATCATTTTGTTGTCCTGGATGTCGACCTGAACGTTTGTCGCTTTCTGAATCAGGAAGTTTATAGTAATGTATTTTTTCCGATCAAACCAAAGCGTTTTCGCTGGTTGACTTTAACCAAGAAGGAACAAAACATCATATGATTAACATTTAGAATTCATATGCCACAAATTGTTTTAGAACTTATTAAATGTTATCATTTCAATTTCATTAACTACACCACTGTCTACACAGATATTCACAGCATACTTGAGTTTCACCCACCAGTTCTCCGGTCGGACAATTTTTGCCATCTTGAGTCTTCAGAGATCACTTTTCAGGTTGAAATGTTTGGATTCTTAACGTATAATCCAATATATTTCTCCTGAAATTTTGCAAACTCTTAGTCCACACTAAAAGAGGGAGCACAGTGCGTGTGTGTGCGCGTGTGTGTGAAGAATAGCTCAGTGATCTGGGCTATTTTAAGGATAGACAGTATCAGCTGCTAGAGGTGCCGCCTTCACCCCTCCACCCTATTCCCATTTAAAGGCCTGAGTGGAACACTCGGGAAAGACACAGTGTTTTCTTTTTCCCCATGTGTAAATGGGGGATGGAGAATCTTCCAGAAACTCTGCATGGGTGCAAATGTTTTCACAAGTTCCTCAGGCTTTTCAAGCAGGATTAAGGTTCCACACACTTATTAAATGTATGCAAAAAATGCACTGCCCTGGACATTTTCATATGTTTGTGTTATTGTCAGCAAATTTACCTAATTGTAAAATTTCCTATAATATTAAAGTGAGGTAAAATAAAAGCAATGTGTTTTGGTGTATGGCCTCTCCAAGGTAGAATTGATGATATACTGTTGCTTGCGCTTTCTTTCTTAATGAATGAATAGTTTTGGAAGTTTAGTACATACAGAAGTATGCAAAAGTTTCTAAATTTCTTCATATATTACTTACAACTAGATAGGCTTTTTTTTTTACATATATTTTTTAATGTAGTCTTGATTAATAGTTTTTCAGGCTTTGTTAAGCTACAGTCACAGTGACCTATGAATCGTTGAAGTATTCTTTTTTTTTTTTTCATTTTATGCATGAACCGTAAGAAACAGGTGCAGATGATCAGGCCAGTGATTAGTACACTGGTGATGCTGAATGCTGAGTGGTTGGAACAGACAAGGGGGGAAATGAGGTTGCTGCTGAGGTAGTTAGACAAACAATTTAGATTGTATCTTTGCAGCTCTGTCCAAGTTTAATTTAACCTACTTAATTAAGTTTAATTTAGTATAAAGATATAAGGGATAGCGCCAAACTTTTGCACAGTACTGTACATTATAACCAAACTTTTGGATGCACAAGAACTAACTTAGCAGTGTTACAGGAACAATGAATTAATATTTAACACAGTGGCAGGACCTTGAGAGAGGAATCGTCACAGGATGTACAGTCTCACCCATCTTGTTTGTCATGGGTATGAACCTCATTATCAAAGCTGGAGAGATGGAAACCAGAGGCCCAATGATGGACTCGGGGACCCGGCAACCAGCTATCAGGGGTTACATGGATGATCTTACAATCACAACATCAAGCCATGTACAGGCAAGGTGGGTTTTAACAAAGCTGGATGAGGCAGCAAAGTGGGCTAGAATGACTTTTAAGCCACGAAAATCAAGGAGCCTGGTCATTAGGAAGGGTAACATCTCCTTTAAGTATAATCTGGTTATACAAGGCGAGATCATCCCTTCCACCAAGGAAAATCCCATCAAGTATCTGGGAAAATGGTATGATGACTCACTAAATGACCATAACAACATCCGGAGTACTGAGAAGCAAGCAGAGAGTTGGCTTAGAAAGATTGACAAATCAGGACTTCCAGGGAAGTTTAAAGCATGGCTTTATCAACATGGCTTGCTCCCCAGACTGATGTGGCTTATGACTGTGTATGAGGTTCCACTTACAGTAGTGGAAGGAGTGGAACGTAAGATCAACTCATACCTTAGAAGGTGGTTGGGAATTCCTCCAGGCTTCACGTCAGTCGGGCTGTACATCAGATCAGGGCAATTACAACTACCCCTCTCTTGCCTGGTTGAGGAGTTCCAAGTAGCCAAGTGCAGACTCAGGGACTCAAGAGACAGCAAGGTCAGAGAAGCTGGAATAAAAACGAGTTCAGGACGGAAGTGGAAGGCCTCAGCAACTCTGGCCATAGCAGAAGGGAACCTGGAGCTCAAAGACATCATTGGAGCATCATGCACAGGAAGGCAAGGTCTTGGAACAACCCACTTCCATAGGTGGGGGAAAGCCAACCCTGTGGAAAGAAGAGCAATGATCCAGGCAGAAATAAGGGACCTAGAGGAAGAGCAGAGGAAAGCAAAGGTTGTGGAGCTAGGATCCCAGGGGGCTTGGACAAGGTGGGATCTCCCTAAGAGAAAGATGACATGGGCTGATCTATGGAGGCTCGAGCCATACCGGATCTCATTCTTGCTTAGGGCTGTCCTATGACACTCTTCCAACCCCTGTGAATTTGCACAGATGGGGGATAAGGGACGACCCAACATGCAAGCTCTGTGGGCAGAAGGGAACAATGGCACACATTTTGACTGGATGCAAAACTGCGCTGACACAGGGCAGGTATAGATGGCGCCATGACAAAGTACTGACTGTGCTAGCTGACATCCTAGAGCAGGAGAGGACCAGGAAATGTCAACATAAGAGCAAGTCGCCACCCGGAATAACATTCGTCAAGGAGGGGACGAGACCACCAGGGCCCAATAAAACCAGGGCAAGTCTCTTGCAGTCTGCTAAAGCATGGGAGCTTAGGGTAGACCTGAAAAAGAGGCTCCAGTTCCCAGATGTTGTCCACACAACCTTAAGACCTGACGCCGTCCTCTTCTCTATGGAAGGAAAGAAGATTATCTTGGTGGAGCTTACAGTGCCATGGGAAGAGGGGTGGGAGGAGGCGTTTGAAAGGAAGACTGAACGCTATAGGGAATTGGTGTGGAATTGCAGGCACAAAGGTTGGCAGACGTGGTTGTATCCAGTTGAGGTGGGATGCAGGGGCTTCCCAGCCCAATCAGTATGGAAGCTGATAACATACATTGGATTGAGAGGGACTGAGAGAAAGAAGGCAGTGCGAAGGCTGGGGGAGGCAGCAGAGAGAGCCTCCTGTTGGATTTGGAGCAGGAGGGAGGAGTTGAGCTGGCAGCCAGGAGGGAGTGAGTAGTGGCTGACCACCACTACTGACCCACCAACAGGAGAGTGTTATGGTTAAGATTCGAAACACTTTGAGATCGTTGGTAACCATCTGATGACACAACCTCCTGGCTAAATGCTCCAGTCATCGTAAGATGACTGAAGGAGAAGCATCCATAGATGTATGTATTATTGAACATAAATCGCCAGGGCGGACTGTGCTTGCGCCACTGGAAAAAGCTAGTGCACCGGTTTCTGCTTTGGGCACACAACAAGTTCCTGTCCCTAAGGGTGATATACACTCCAGGGCATATGAATATCGGAGCAGACTGCTGTCCAGACAAGCTTTGACACACGAGGATTGGAAACTCTACCCTGAAGTAGTCAGTCAAAGATTGCACCTCTTTGCCTCGCAGGAGAAGGCACAATGTCCCCTTTATTACCATCTAGTCCTCCGGCTCCTCTGGGACTGGACGCGATGGCCCATGTGTGGCCCAGACTGCATTTTTATGCATTTCCCCCGGTAGCTCTGCTCCCGGGAGTCCTGGCCAAGGTCCATCAACAAAGCTTGCGCCTCATATTGATAACGCCCCGTTGGCCGACCAGTGTGGTTCACAGATCTAATATCTCTCCTCAACCATTCACCGTGGGTGATTCCAATGAGAAGGGATCTTCTGTCTCAGGCGCAGGGGACAATATTTCATCACCGGCCTGAGCTTTGGAACCTTTACCTCTGGCCCCTGAAGGGGACCAATTAAGAGATGCTTGTTTTCCAGCCAGTATAATTGAAACAATACTAAGTGCTAGGGCTCCCTCCACTAGAAGAACTTGTGCCCCCAAATGGAGTGTATTTTAAAAGTTGATGCATGGCAAAACATATAGACCCAGTTCCCTGCCAAACTGTTTCAGTGCCGAAGTTTCTGCAAAAAAAAGTTGTTCTTGGGCTTATGCCCTAGTACTCTCAGAACGTACGTAATTTGGCGTGTTTGATGAACACATGCTTCACAACCAGCAAAGTAACCCGAGATATTCTCAAAACAGTCCTGAAGAGCAGAGATAGCTCCTGCTGGCCACGTTTTCACTTGCTTCAGAACTGGTTTTGAAAGCCTAATGAGTGGTCTCTATGCTGGAATTAACATAGCAGAGATGTGGCCTGAGTAGCCGAGGTGGGGGTGAGGCTCTGCCCAATATGCTGGGGATGTTTGTGTAAACAAGATGCAGTATGTTTTGCCTTCTTGTTGCAAAGTCCACATACTGATGGAATTTAGGAAGCACTGACTTGAGATATGCATGTTTAAAATCTCCAGCGACAATAAACAGACCATCGGGGTATGTGTTCTGCAGATTACTCAGCCTCGCATACAGTTCACAGAGCACCTCCTTAGCATTTGCGCTAGGTGGAATGTACACTCTGATAATGAAAACAGTGGTGAATAAAAAGGTCTACATCTAACTGTCTCTGATCTGAAATAGCTTTAATAGTGTCAGCATCATTATACTGTATATCAAATTGCATGGTTTAAATTCAAAGCTTTTTTTTGCCTAATATTTTCAATTTTGTTATTGAAAAGAAATCATACAGTCCTCACTGGTCTTAATCTTATTTAATAAAATAATTTCATTAAATTATTATAATATATTATAATTATTTTAATTATTATATCAGTTATAGGATCAATTTCCCATTCTCTATGTGCTTTATTGCAGTATTTGGTGAGCCTGTAATGTATTATTTTACTATATTCAACTAATTTCCAGTTATTAACAAAAAAGCATTATGAACCATCTGAGATTCCCATTAGCATGAGATAATCTCCAGCGCAAGTAACTGAATGTGAGTAGAATTTTTACGATCATAACCAGCAGATGAACTGGTTAAAATTTAGACTTAAACCAAACCGGGTTAAGGGACAAATATTTGAATATCTTATTTCTGGTTTGAAGTTGGCTATATGGGTATGATCAACGATTTAGCAACCCATCCTTCATCATGGCCTCGCGTAAGTATAACTTTACTTACTGTTTGTAAGGAATCCAGAATTAACTCCATGAGCTCAGGATTGAACCGTGAGGCTGCAAAGGTACCTGCTATGCATCGTATTATTTCATCAATTCTCAGTATGAGCCATGAATCCTGCTGTGTTGTTGATAGTAGCAGGCAGGAAGTGACAGGTATACCCTGATACATGCCGTACAGCGATCACAAGCACAGTGTTTGTGATGCACTCTGTAAATGAAGCGGATGTCATGAACCTGAGCGATAGATAGAAGTTTATTGGCCTGTGGGTTTTACCCCTCTGTCTCCTCCACAGGGACATGATCGAGCTTTGAAAAATAACAGGCACTGTTCTGTACAGCGCAGTATACATTCCAGCGGATTCTGATTAAATCATATAGCCAGGGGGAAATCCCAGCAGAGCAACGGTGAGCTTCATAATCCTTCGCTATAAAGGAGCACACAGACACGTTCTTGCTTTTCCTGTCTTCTGTCTGTGTTATACAGATTGTCTTATGAACTACACGGTACAGCTCACGAGACTAAAATACATGTCATTTAAAAGAGTGCCAAAATTTATTTAATTCTAGTTCCGTTTTTAATTTCACAATTAGAGCAACAGACAAAAGAAGGCAGAGTGCTAAGGTTGAATTTATGAAATGTTTTTGAACTTCATAATAAGTGATTAATTCAAAGTAGCTGCTCTTTAAGAATTGAACCAGTTATCACTGTAATTTTTTTTTCATAAAGCGAGTTGATATGTTATCTCCTACAGGTAACCAATTAGAGTGAATAATAATATTTAAACTAAACCAGTAAAAGTGGTGCTCACATCACAGAGATTTCTATCCTTCACCTGGGAAAAGAAAGTTTGTTTCATCTTCTGATGTAGGAATTACAAGTCAGAGTTCTGCAATCAAACCAGGGTATGATGCAACTGCCTACATAACTTGTATCTTAAAATATAAAAGTTTTGAGTTTGTGATATTTATTACATGAGTATCTGTTTAGTTAATAAGAAGTAAAGTGTAGCGCAGTGGTGGGAAAATTGTAGTTACAATATGGATGCTGACTACAATGTCTTAGAAACGTGAGTAACTGGGTACATTTGCATTGTTACTGTAGTTAAATGCATATTTCATAGATCTGCACTTTTTTTTTTTTGGAGTAGTTTATTGTTTTACTTTTACTCTGCTCTAAAGTACAGCAAATACCTTTGCTTTTACTTCCTACTGTACATATCTGCATGGTGTAGTGTAACCTAACCACATTGATGTGTAGTATGTGAAGTGGGAATTTATTAATAGTATTAGTAGTATTTTTTTTTAAGTTATATACTTTAAAATAATATACTATTAAAAGTAATTGCACCATTTGGCTTTCTCTCAAAATATGCCTAATAATGCAATAGGGGTTTGAAATCAAAAGTGGAGAAAGAGGGATAATGTTTTATTACAACATACAGTACAAGCTCTGGACTTTTGATATTTAAGGAAATTTGAAGCTACAGTACTTGTGTACTTTTTGCTCAAGTAGGAGTAAACATGGTGGACCTCTACTCTTAATTGAGTAATATTTGCCCTGTGGTATCTACTCATGTACTGGATTTGTGTATTTTCCCCAATGGTTATACTGGTTCCACATTGAATGTTATGAATTGTCTAGAAACATTTCAGAGAAGACGAACTGTATATTTATTTACAGTATGGAAGAAGTCTCCACTGTCAGCACTTTCAAACAATCAAAGGTGTATATTGTACCTTGTGGCTTCTTGATAATAATAATAATAATAATAATAATAATAATAATAATAATAATAATCTGCATTTTTGTTATAACCTTCAAAAGCAAAAGGTTGGCCATGGTATAAGGGAAATAAAATATTTCAGAATGTACTCTTATAGGACAATAATCAACTGTGATTACAACAGTACAGTAAGTCTGCCATAGATTGTTTGACTTTAACAGCATCACACAGGGGCAGATAGCTTAATAAGTGAGTCAGTGAGGAAGTGAGTGACTGTTTGTTTGGTAAGTTGCATTTTCACTTGGAGTGCTGCTGAGATCACATTGTTTTGCAGCAGTGAGAATCATTCACCTGCGGCTCCACTTGTCTGATAGAAGAGCTCCAAAGAAGTTTGTTTTCATTTTCCAGCTTCTATCTAGACGTTTTCCATAAAGAGGAGAGAAAAAAAAATAGACTGGTTACCTGGAAATCAATTTAAAATAGAATAAAAGCATAATGTAAATGTTACATGGGCAGGTTAGAGAGCCTCACCATGGGATGTAAAAATATTTATTTTAAAACATTTAAGAGGCCTTATGCAGGGCTTCTGAGCTGCTTCAACGGAATACAGTAGGAGGTTATGAGAGTGCGTATGAGACACGCATGGGAAGAGCTTTCCGTTTAGAGATAGCGTGGGGTTATTAATGGAGAACTAAAAAGAAAACAAAAGAAAAACTGAAAACAAAAAAACTAACAGAGCTCCGTCGTGTCCTAAAAAAACTAAAAATAAACTTTGTGTATCTCAGGGCGAGTCCGCCCTTACTGAGGATTTATGTGTGATTTTTTACAGTATATCTGTTTTAGCTGTTTTAGCTGTTAACTTAAGCTGACTGAGAGCATGTGCTCTCTCTCTGTCTCTCTCTCTCTCTCTGTGTCTCTCTCTCTCTGTGTCTCTCTCTCTCTGTGTCTCTCTCTCTGTCTCTCTCTCTCTCTCTGTCTCTCTCTCTGTCTCTCTCTCTCTCTCTGTCTCTCTCTCTCTCTCTCTCTCTCTCTCTCTGTCTCTCTCTCTTCTCTCTCTCTCTCTCTCTCTCTCTCTGTCTCTCTCTCTCTCTCTCTCTCTCTCTCTCTCTCTCTGTGCAAGCCGGCTGCTTCTGAAGATGTTGGCTGAGTCTTTGTCTTTGTCCAGGACTTGTGGCGCACTTTGACTTTGCCTTTGGTCTATGTCTTGTTCTTGGCCCTGATCCCTTACTGGAACTACCTAATGATTGCACAAGTGCGCAGGTATAAGGACGCTTAAATAAACACGCCCACAGGTGCAGCTCGTTTGCACTGATTGTGTCAGGGTGATTTTTACGTGGTTTCTCTCCTTCGCAAGATCGACGTCGTTACAGAATTATAATATTGTTTTAATATTTTTTCGGTAAAATGTCAGAATACTTCCCTGAAGTGTGGTGATATTTTATTCTCTCACTTACAGACATCCTGTGGTCTTTTTTAGTACACATTGTGTTATGCATGTTTATTTTATGACTTACTTATTAAGTCAGTACAAATTTTTTTTTTCTGATTTCCAAACATTAATAATAGACATTTACTCTGTATTTTATATATATATATACACACACACACACACACACACACACACACACACACACACACACACACACACACACACAGTGCCTGTCCAACTAAGGATATTTGAAATTACTGGGTTAAGAAAGCTTCAACAGAACCTCGGAGTTCTGGAATAAGGCTGATGACCCTTCACCGGACAAACAAGTGTGAACAACAGAGGCTCACACTATACAAAATATAACACACATCCTGGTACCAACCACTACTGCTACTGGTCTTGGGCTCTAGCTCTTGGTTTTGACCTGTATGACTGGTGTGTTGGTACCTTAATATTATTGACTTATTTTCAGCGAGAGTTAATTCCATGCCACAATCACATGTCACAAATAAAACCATTTGTGAAAGTAAAGTAAAAAAAAAAAAGAAAAAAAAGAAAAGAAAAAAAAAAGATTTTAAATTAATCATTATAAAAGATTAAAAGAATGAATAGTGAGAATTTTTTTTTTGAAAAGCTGAACTAACCATTTGTAAAAATTTGATTATAAATGGTAAAGTATTTATTTTAAAAATCTTACAAAAGTATACTATATGAAATACACAAATATACTGAATTGTGTGAAAAAATCTAAATAAAGTGAAAATAAATGAAAGAAGAATATATAGTAATTTAAAACAAAAAAAGTTATATATATAAAATAATGTCTTTTTTTATTAGAACGCTGTCATAATTTGTACCGAAAAATGTCATCTGACATGTCCAATAACTATGTTATTATTAATAAGAAATTATGTTATTCATTTATTTGTATTTTCCTGATGTGATTTGACAATACGATTTAAATTCGATGAGAATTGAAAGTACAATTAAATGTTCAGTGATGATGATGTATGCCTGCAGAATGACTTGTGTGAATGTGCTTTATTCCATTTCTCCCCATCTCTCTACAGATCGGATCTGTAAAGAGCAACCATACATGCAGCAAAGTGCAAATAATGACATCTTCTTCTAGGATGCATATACTGTGCCATAATATCATAAAGTTTAACTTCCTGATCAGTGAATCTCTCTGAAGCTTTAGATATTTTTGAATCTGACATTCTCCAATGAATATGAACTTTCTAATCCTTGTGTGGATTTTTGTATGCTGAACTGAAACAGTGAGGAAATGGTGCGTAAGCGCAGCATGATAAAGTTTATTACTTGTGTGTGTGTGTGTGTGTGTGTGTGTGTGTGTGTGTGTGTGTGTGTGTGTGTGTGTGTGAGAGTATAGGATTATATTGGTGCCACATTCCTGAGTGCGAAACACTCCTCTGCTCTCAAAGTTCCAGCTCTGTACTTACGCAACGTGACGTAACAACATTAAAATGTTCCACAAAATAAATAAATAAATTCTGAAGTTGGGTAAAATCTGAGGTTAAATTCTCCTATTTCAGAAAAAAAGAGTGAGAACACTGGTGAAATCTTGAGAGCATGAGAAAGGGAGTCAGAGCTGGTGATAAGTTAAATCAAGAGAGAAAGTTGAGGCGAGCCAAAAGGGCATGATTCAAGAGAGAGAATCAGAGTAAGGAAAAACACAATTCAAGAGATAAAAGAATGAGTCGGAGGGAGCAAAAACTATTTACATGTGTGAGTTTTTCCCCTCAGGAACATACAGTACAGGGCATACTGGGAAAACATTCCAGGCTGGGAGATTCACAGCCATCCAGGCCTCCCAGCTGACCGACGCTCTACCGTACACTCTGCTACCACGCGGTACTGTAGATTTTGGAATGTTGCTGACGATGATGGTGAAAATTCATATCTCTTGGCGGAGGTTTTGCTAAATAATTCACACCCTCTTTCTCCCGTTTAGTTGGTTCCTTTGCTTCAACTACAGGTGAATGAATTAATAATGAAAAGAATTCACTGTAACATTTCAGAAAGTTTTAAAGACTTGGGGAAACTGGAAAAAAAAAAAAAAAAAAAAAAACTTCAGACGTATCATATTACTACTGTACAAGTACTTGCAGTAATGAACATGTGGCAGACACCACAGAGCGACTTGCATTTCTCTCATTACACGTATGAGCAGTTGAGGGTTAAGGGCCTTGCTCAGGGGCCAACTTGGGACCTTCCTATCAGCAGTCCAATGCTGAGTTTCCCCTGTCCTGGTTGCCTTGGAAAACTTCTTTTTGAAACTTCCCAGCATTTTGCTGTTCCTGCTGACTGCACATGGAAATACGACACATTTGAATTCTGAGAACGTGCTATGCACCAAAGCAATGCAGGGTATGTGGGTGGCCATCTTATCTTGCGTGCGCATACAGTATGTGTAGTCAAGAGCAAGACTATTTCCACCCTTCACAGACCAAAAGCACTGAAGACAATGCAATCGTAGACACCATTTTCCTGCATCCTTATTCTAGTTTGTTGTGAATGAGAAAACTATGCTTAATAAAGAATTATATCACCATTCAGTCCATCAGTACTTTAGATTTTGTTGCATTACACCTTGACACCATTTTTGAAAATGTTTGTAAAAAGCCGGCATTTTGCAAGCAGCCAGTGTGTTATTTATTTACACCAATTAAAAAAAAAAAAAAAAACATGCTTGATTTGCTTGATAAAAAAAAAAAAAAATGGACAAAAACGTGAGGAATCTGCGGGAATTGAAAGCAGTTAGAATTTGGTTTCCAGACATGAGGAGAGTTTTTCGTTGTCATAGCAACGGCTAGCAAAACAGTGATGTCTTGACCATTAGCATTTAAACAGTAATGAACAAGAGACAAACATCAGTTATAAAATTAGAGATAAATTAGTTTGTTTATTTGATCATTTTAAGAAAAAAAAATGTAATACCTTTGCTTTTATATAAACATTTAAAAAGTAAGAACCTGAAGCGTAATTACACAGTTCTACACTTAAATGTACACATGATTCCAAACAGAAACTGCAAATGTCAAAATTTTAATTCTTTAAAGAGTATATTAGTCAAATATTTGATGAATTACATACTGAACTAAAACTTTATGTCAAATATAGAATGTAACAAACCCATATTGTACAAATATATAATAAAATTTATAATTATTAAACCGTATAACTTGACAGGAGATCATATAATAACATCTTGAAAGAATTATAAGCTGCAGTATTCACCAAAAACAAAGTTGTCAATCAATTAAGCACTTCATTAATTCATTAACTCTTTACTTATTTTAGCATTTTAGTATTTAAATCACCTTCATGTTCAATGTTATGTGCTTTTTTTTTTCATGCAAGTATTTTATATTCTCTACTCTACTGTCATGTAAATTATTTATAATAAGGTTCCAAGGATCATATAATTCTACAGACATGCAAACGTATAACCTTGGATATCGTAATTAGTGGGGCAGATGGCAGGAATGTTAACAAGCAGAAACAGATTTAAATCATTAACACATACTGTACACACATACAATATATACACAGTGTTGGTCCCTCCCTGCGAGGTCGGTGTGTGACCAGCGGGGACAATCATGGTTCCAGCATGCAGTTTTAATAATTATTCAAGAAGCAGAGGATGAAAACATATATATGCTTGGAAAAAAAATAATAATAAAGGAATTGGAAAGAAACAAAAATCAACAGCAATATCTTCATAAACAACAACATCAACAAACATTAAAACAACAGTAAGAACAACAGCGTCACTGATAACAGCAATAAGAACAATAATACAAATAGCAGCAACAATAACTGCAGTAGAAACAGCATGAAGAGGAAGAAGAACAGAATAATCAACAAGTGCAGCAAAACGTCCAATAAAATAACAGCAACCATAAGGATGATGAACTAATTGAACAACCAACAAGATTAAACAACAGCAGCAGCAACAAATAAGTTGGCATCAAAAAGAACAACACCAATAACACCAAAACAAGAACAATAACAATGTTAGAAATTATGAGGTAAACAAATCAACAAAGCTGAAGTAACACCACCAACAGGGACCAACAAAAACATAGCAACAACAGCAGCATGAAAAACAACAACAATATGAGCAGCCACAACAATAAAACACATAGCAACAAAAGAGGAAATCAAAAAATAAATACATAAATAAATCAAGAATAGCAACAACAAGAACAAAAGCAGCAACAATGATAAAAACAACAAAGAGTCAGCAATTACAGCTATTAAAACAATACACAGAGCAACTACCATGGAACAGGTACCACAGACAACAATAATAAATAACAACGACAATGATACCAAAATGTCATACATAAATAAATAAATAAATAAATAAATAAATAACAGCAGTAAAAACACAATGTGACAGCAGTGACAATGACAACAACAGTAGCAACAGTGGTAACTAGAACAGTAACAGAAGCAAAACCCAGTTACAACATAAACAAAAACAACATAAACAACACAAATAGTTATATTATTAATAACAACTCCGGGGGTGTGGGGGGGGGGGTACAACAAGTACAACAAGAGAAACAAATATACTGTATAATAACAAGAAGCAAAAACAGTAACAAGAAAAATAATAACTAAATGAAAAAAGCAACAACAATAAATAGTAACAACTATAAATAAAAAATGGCAGTAAAAATCCAGAAGAAGAGCAACATCCAACATTCATTCATTCATAGAAAGGGAGATAACACACACTCACACACTACACAATTTGAAAAAACAATTAACCTAATGTGAATGTTTTTGGAATGTTGGAAGAAACCAGAGTACTAGTATTAGTACTAGCACTATCCTAGGGAGAACATACAAACTCCACACACCCTCAACCCTGCATTATAAAGAGCAGACTAAATGTCAACAAAAGCAATAACGATACTATTTTTACTCTTTTTGATTTTACTGCACTAAAGAAAAAAAAGTTTACTGAATTAACTTTAATTGTACACTCTGGATCCATGTGAATTAAATAAGCTGTATTAACCCAGTTTTGTTTTTCTGCAGTCAATATTATATGACTTGTTTGTTTTTAAAGCACAATTAAACACTGCATACTGTACTCTGAGCTTAGGACTGAAGCTGGAGCTGTGAGGTAGTAACGCTATAATCCTTGAGCATACTTGGTTTAAATTCCATTTATTCTAAGAAATTTAATTATAAAAAATAATAACCATAAAAACCACATACATAAGTATTCATAGACTTTGCCATGACACTCAAAATTAAGCACAGTTTCCACTGATCAGGTGCTTCCTGTTTCCACTTACCACATGTTTATACAACTTGATTGGAGTCCACCTGTGGTGAATTCAGTTGCATTGGACATGATTTCGAAAGGAACACACATATAAGGTGTATATAACGTCCGACAGTTACTGTAAGAGTGCATGTCAGAGCACAAACCAAGCCATGAAGTCATAGATCTCTGAGACAGGACTGTACATTTCTGCAGCGCAGTTCCCTCCATCATCCGTAAATGGAAGAAGTTAGCAACCACCAGGATCCTTCCTAGAGTGGGCTGCCCAGCCAAAGTGAACGAAGGGCAACCATCTTGTAGTATCATACTCAAAAAGACTTGAAGTTGTAATTGTTCGCAAAGGTGCTTCAACAAATAAAATGTTTCTTGTCGTCTGAGAGTCGCCTGGTTGGTGGAGTGCTGCATAGATGGGTGTTCCTCTGGAATGTTCTCCTGTCTCCATAAAGGACTGCTGGAGCTCTTTCAGAGTGACCATCGGGTTCTTGGTCACCTCCCTGATGAAGGCCCTTCTCCCCCAGTCGCTCATTTTGGCCGGATGGCCAACTCCACGAAGAGTCCTGGTGTTTCCTCTCTTCCATTTACAGTTGATGATGGAGGCCACTGTGCTCATCAGGTAGACAATTCCTTGGATTTTCATGGCTTGATTATTGCTCTTACTTGAACTGTTAACTGTGGGACCTTATATAGACGTGTGTATTCTTTTCAAAATCATGTCCAATCAACTGAATTCACCACGCAGTGGACTCCAATCAAGTTGCAGAAACATCTCAAGGATGATCAGTGGAAACAGGATGCATCTGAGCTTAATTTTGAGTGTCATGGCAAAGGCTGTAAAAGCTTGTGTACATTTTTTTCGTTTTTATTCTTAATAGATCTGCATATATTACAAAATCCTTCCACATTGTGTTTATAGGGTATTGTTTGTAGAATATTGATGAAAACAATGAATTTAATCCATTTCGGAATAAGGCTGTAACATAGTAAAATGTGGAAAAACTGAAGCCCTGTGAATATGTTGCGGATCCACTGAATGTCCAATATGTACATATGCTGTTATAGTAACTCAGTGGGGCTTATGATCCATTTTGTTTGTTGAACCACATTGTTTTGTGGAATACACTCAGGTAAAACAGCATTAACAGCACCAGCAACAACTACTACAACAAAAACAAGAATGACAACAGCAGCAACAGCAGCCACAGTAGTGGAATCTGGATTTGAGCTGTATTGATTTCCTGCAATTGTCCTGATTTCTGTTTGTTCTCTTGCTTTTGTTGTTATCCCTGCTTTTGTTTTCATCCTCATTTAAACTTGGTTTCATTCTTTTTGTCCTGTTCCTTCTGGTTTTTTTCTGTTCTTTTTGCTTAAATTTCCCACCCAGGCCATTTCATTTGATTGCAAATGTTCTGTTCATTCTTTCCTTTTTTTCCATCTTGTTCTTTCCATTTCTATTTTTCAAGAAAGACAAAGACTTAGTGAAGCCAAGGAGCAACCTTTGAGAGATTCTGAGGAATAAATCCAACAAGGAAACGCCAAAACATGCAACTCCTCGACTGACCACTAGCTTCCAAAAGGGACTCAATTCCCGTGGAGCCCCATGTTGAAATTACTTTACAACAGAAATAAAGACATTTTCAGACTAAAACATACGAATTAGGCTATTTTTGTAACCTATAATATATGTGCCATGGCTTCTCCATCAGGTTCATCAGCTCCTAGGGGTCCAAAACTAACGGAGACTGATTTGCGTCTAAAGCAGCCACTGATTTTCTGGTTCATCAAGCATGAATTAATTTGTCTACATAAGCAACACAAGGGTCATGTGATTAGCTCTGTACACTGCAGCTTCTAAACCAGGACACATATCATGTCAAGCAGAGTGGACACGCCCATCATTTTATCACCTTTTTATATGTATACATTAGGTGTATTAAGTATATTAGGTGGGGCTGGGGGCAGAGATTTGGCATGTGGGGCTTCATAGGGCATGGGAGATGAATACATTTAAATAATATAAAAAATAAGAAATAACATCTTTAGATTTTTGCATAATTTATCAGATGAAGTAAACAGTCTTGTAAAAACCATTAATTATATTTAGAATTTAGAATTATTTTTTCTCCAACTAATCATCTACAATCTATACTTCATTTATATTTATAAGCTGGCTCTCAGTGAGCATTAATATTCATTGGTAATGAATTACAAGAGCAAACTGTTTACCACTGTATTGCTAGTCAACTATAGTAAATGAACTAACGTTGGCTAATAGCATGCAAAATATATGCTAATTTCCCATATTCATTTTAAGCATTTCCATGTGCTTAAACTACTTTTAAGACAACGATATTAGCCATTTCTTCTTTAAACCACGTAATCTGATTGGAAGAGAGAGAGAGAGAGAGAGAGAGATGTTTCGTGAGTGGTAATAATAGAGCACAACGGCACTGGGACATTTAACTATGTGCATCACTCCGTGTCCCCGGTGTTCTATTTGCAGCATGGTGAGAGTAGGTCTGTACGTTCTGCAGCACTGAGGAGAGAGCAGATGCCAGACAAAACCAACATTCACAACCAGTCACAGAAGCACGTCATCTTAAACAACACAAATCACTTCTAATTCATTCAAAACAAATCTAACTAGCTTCTAACCCAAGGCTGAATGCCAAATCACTCTCTGGTTAGTGGAACAAAGGATTGTACACCCTATATAGTGCACTAGCTTTCCATTTAATACTATGTGGAATTCCAGCCTAGAACCTGGAAGTTAAATGAGCTGATATTCTAAAGGGGAACAACTGAAAATATAACGTAAATCTCACACAGCTCTTCATGACTGTTGATTCTCCACAATGAGCAAAATGAATGTATTTTCATACATATTTCTTTTTGCTACCTTCCATTGTTTTTGTTCCTTCTTTTCATTCTCATTATTCTACTTCATTCTCTCTCTTCCATTCATTTTGCTCTCTATGATTTTTTTTCTGTTCTTCTATTCTGTCCCAATGCTCTTCTCCGTTCTCTCCGCTTGTTTGTTTTCTTGTTTTAGATCCATTCTGTTGTTTCTGCATTGTTCTTTTAATTTTTATGTTCTACTGTGTTTATTTTGCTTGCATTTTCTTCCGTTCCTTTCCACTGTTCTTCAATCAGTATTTTTTATACCACTTTAAGTTCCATTTTGTTTGTTTTTGTTTTGTTTTTACGTTGCTTTTTTTTTCTCTGTTCATTTCCTTTTGCATTAATATTTTCATTCAATATTTTTGCTATCTTTTGCTACAAGGCCTGCTTTTTTGCTTTTTGCTTTTCTTTTCTTTATTGTTCCATACTTTTCATTTTGCTTTCACTTTCATTTTATTTCAATGCCCTTCAATCTGTTCTGTTATTGTTCTCATTCTTCTTTTATTTCCATTCCATTTTTTTCATTTTTTCTTTGTCGATTTCTTTTTGCACTACTCTTTCCATTCCACTCTATTCATGTGTTTTTTTCACAATCTGTTTTTTTTTCTTCTTTTTTTTGCATTCTATCTCATTAATTTTGTCATTTTGTTTTCCTTTTATTAAATTCCTTATATTAAGATGCATTTTTCATTGATTTTGTTAGTTTGTTCACTCTAATTTATGCTCCTTTCTCTCTACTCACCTCTTTCCACTCCATGCTTCCACTCTTTACTTATGTCTAGTTACATTTCTTTTATTTGTTTCTATTCTTTTAATTAATTTCTTTATGTTCTCTTTTTCCCCCATATTTATATTTCTTTTTGTTCTCTTACTGTCTTGAGCCTCTTATTGCACTTTTTATGTTACATTGCTTCCTTCTGGAAACACCTTAAACACAATCAGCTTATTGAGTCAGGTTCACAGTGTTGAAGATAAAGCTGTGGCCTCTGTTTTCATCACTGCACTATTTAGGACTAATGTACTGTAGCGATGCTCTAAGGTGTTTCTGATTTTTTTTTCAGTCTCTTCTAGTCGAGTCTCCGGTGAATTTTGTAGAAACCTCACAAAATAGCCAACAAATTTCATATTGTCTCTCTTTATAGTCCATTTTCACAATTTAAGCCCTTTAAGCTTTAAGTGCACTATTATAATGGTCTTACCTAAAAGCTTAAAGCCTGTAATACAATGCTGTTAAATTGCCCCACATGCTTTCTTTCACTTAAACACTTTCTCTCCCAAACACTCTTACTCTCTCTTTAAAAAGTAAAAAAAAAAAAAACTCTCCTATACTAAATTTTTCCATAGGTCTCCTTGTGATGTTCTCCACAATGCTGCTTTGTTCTATTATTTTATTTTATTTTACCCCTAAAGTGGCTTCACTCACCTAGCAGACTGTTCAGAATAAGCATATCCTGCATTCCCACTTATTTGCATAATTGTTAATACACCTCAAGGCACGGCATTAAAATTTATGGCTCCCAAAGCAAACAGAAAAAGTGTTTAGTGAAACTCTCAGTCTCACATCTGAACCCCGTCGGCAGAGACGGAAAAGAGAGCGAGGTTTAGAGAAAGAGGGCTATTTGCATAGCAATATGGTGTTGAAGAAAAAAAAAAAAAAGCCTTTCCACTGCTAAATGACCCACAACTTCCTAACGCCAGTGCCGCTGGCCCTCATGCACCATTTTATCTCAGCTCAGGAGGCTAAAACCAACCAAGCTGAGTTATTTCCTCTCATCAGAACAAACGGCAATAGACTGGGAATGATGCTCGGGTAGTTCCCCAAGGGCCTCGCGCTGCCTTAACTCCCAGAGCCGCATTAACAGCGTTATGATGTTCACTAGCACCGGTTAGTGCCGATTCCGCCCCATTATGCATGCCTCACCAGTCCCTTTTTGCAGCATGCCGGGCCTCAAAGACTATTCGTTCCCATTAAAGCTGGCACCGCCACAGCAGGCACTCAGCACGCTGCGCAAAAAAAAAAAAAAAAAAAAAAAGCGTCCAAGGACTTTAATTTCCCTCGGCCTTTCAGATTAAAAAGAAAAAAAAAAGTGTCTGCAGCTATTTATAAAGAGCCGCCTAACCAGGACTGTGAGATTTAAGTAGAAATTAAAATTTGTGTAACTAGGTTCTATGATAGCTAATCTTATAGGGCAAATTTGCACTGGTAAAATTTCAGCCTTGACATTTCATCACTAATACCTGCTTTACACCATGTTTAATCTGATCAGCTTCAAAAGGTGGCATAGAGTCTATCTTATTTTTTGTTAGTGTATTGAATATATATTAACAGATGCTTTAAAAGCATAAAAAGAAGCAGGTTCCATCCTTGCAGTCCTGTGCATTTTCTGTACAAATAGCTCTTCGTATCTAATGGAGAGAAACTTTCTTTTCAGGTTTTCAGGAGTGTTTTAAAGATTTTAAATAATGATAAAATGGTTTGAAGGTCTAAAAAAAAATATATATATATATATATATATATATATATATATATATATATATATATATATATATATATATATATAATATATAATATATATAGATATATATTATACATTTGATAAATCTACACTGACTTTTTGGAGTAGATTCTTCTTATACTTACAGCGTCATCTACTGAAGGATTGTATATATTATTATATTTTTTTCCTTTCTGTTTATTTTTTCTCTCTTTCACAATTGTACACCTGCAGTGAAAAATAAGGAAAAGTGTTGTGCAATTGCAGATCGCTGAACACCTGGAGTGAAAAAAAAAAAAGGTCTCTGCAGTATTATAAAACAGAACTGCCTTCACCACACTTCTTTCCATATGCACTTTGCTTTTTACTTGAATTCAGGTGGAAAGTGAAGGAACCTGGAGAGAATAAAGAAAAAAAAATCCTATAATAAAACATTGACAGATTGTGGCAGTCGTCCGTAAAGGTTGGCAGCGCATTCCCAGATCGCATGAATTTTAAAGCGCTGGAGTGCCAGTTCAGTTCAAGTTTTCTCAGCAGAAAGCCTAGTAGAGCCTCGCTGATGAACCTCAAAGTGCTCCATTAAAGGGTTAGAGTGTAAGTAAATAAAATCTCAAACACGATGATCTCTGATCTCTCAGATCTTTCTGAAAGGTTCCCTGAAAGGTGTTTAAGAGGTTGTTGACAGCGCACGATTAAAAAAAAAAAAAAAACATATTAATAAAATCGAGCAGGGTGAGAGGTAAGCTTATTACTTGCTCGCTTTAAAAAGTATTTAGTTGGAATGTTTGAAATGTGTTAATTTGCTGACTTAGTGGTGGTAGATGCTCTTTTTTTAGGGCAGTCTTTCATGAAGTGTAAGCCTAGTGAGCCTTATGGGAACTGCAGGTGGGCCCTGAGACATTTGTCATTAGGTTTAAAATTCAAATAAAATGTTTCCGATTAAGTGTTTACATAAAAAAATATAAATAAATAAACTTTTACTAATAAAATGGTGCCATGGGTTTTAAACATTGCAATATTCTTATTTTATTTAATCTGGTGAGTAGATCAGAATTGTGATTAAAGGTTTGTGTGAGCCACAGAAGATTTTCACATTTCGATTTGGGAATGGCTGTTCTAGTTTATGGCTAATACAGAGCAGTGTTGCATGATCTGAGCTGTAAATGAGCTAAATGCTTTAAAGCTCCATTCTCTCTGGCTTAGTTACAGACTATGAGTTTAGCCCTATTTGACTGGGATTAGTTTTACATGAACAGGTGGAATAATGTAATTATTAGCTGCGTTTCTTTCTCAGATTTTTTTGTCCCACACAATTCTGCTGTGTTAGGCATTTTTACGTTGCCATGTCTGCAAAGATTACACCACCCTGTAGAACCTGTAGAACTCCAGGCAATAGTCCAATATAATGCATCCCTTCATTCTATCTGTCTTTCTGCCGATCTATCAACTATCAGTTGGTTGCATATCTTTAACTCATACATCCATCCTAACTTCCATCTATCTATCCACCATCCATCCGTCCTATCTGTCTTTCATCCATCCTCCATACTAACATGCCAACCTTTCTTTGTTTAGTCAATGTTGTTTCATCCATCCATCCATCCATTCATCCATCCATCCATCCATCCACAATTTTATGAGATGTGGAGAGGCATGAGGAGCATCACTGGTTACAAGATGAGTGGCTAAGCTATTGAGAGGAATGTGGAACGTGCTAACGATCTCAACACTTTCTTTAACAGATTTGAGTTTCCTCTGGCTCACACCACCCTAATACACCTTAATACAGGCTCCCCTGCTCCCCATCCTCCCCCACACAGAAAGCAGCCACTACTTCTTCTGCACTCCCCTCAATCAACATTTCAGATGATCAGGTCAAATGTGGTCTGAGCAGGCTCTGGTCCGGATAAAATCAACCCAAGAGTCCTGAAATCCTGTGCTCCTCAACTATGTGGTCTCCTACGGCATCTCTTTAGCCTGAGTCTGTCTCTACAGAAAATCCCTGCCTTGTGGAAGACATCCTGCATTGTTCCTGTCCCCAAATTACCACGACCCTCTGGCCAGAACGACTACAGGCCCATCTCTCTGATATCACATATTATGAAGGTGTTTGAGAGACTTATCCTGGATACATGTCATCCCCAGGTGAAGGAAGTCCTCTCTTGACCCTCTTCAGTTTGCCTATCAGCCATTCCTGGGAGAAGATGACGCCATAATACACCTGCTCCACAACCTACTCCCACCTCAACAAACCTGGGACCAGTATTAGGATTATGTTCTTTGACTTATCTAGTGCCATCAAAATCATACGACCGGCAGTACTGGGGGGAAATCTAAGGATCATGCAAATTGACACTCCCTTGGTCTCCTGGATCATGGACTATCTGACCTGCCGTCCCCAGTATGTCCGATTACAAAACTGTGTGTCCGACGCAGTGATCTGTAGCACTGGTGCTCCTCAGGGGACTGTTTCTCCATTTCTTTTCACCCTCTATTCATCTGACTTTACATATAATTCAGAGTCATGCCATCTACAGAAGTTCTCTGACGACTCTGTGGTTGTCGGATGTGTTAAGGAGGGTGACATCTCCGAGTACCAGTCTGTGGTGGATGACTTTGTTTTCTGGTGTGAGCGTAACCACCTACAACTCAACATCAAGAAAACTTTGTGACTCCTATATCTGTCCAGGGGGAGACAGTGGGTATGGTCTCAGAGTATAAATACTTGGGAGTTCATCATTTAAGCATTTCCCTGCATAGCGTACTGTGTATGTGACAAATAAAATTTGAATTTGAATATGATCTAGATAACAAGCTGGACTGGTCAGTTAACACAATGGCACTCTACAAGAAAGCACAGAAGAAAGCAGGTTGTATTTTCTGAGAAGGCTCAGGTCTTGCAACATCTGCAACACCATTTAGGTACATTACAAATTCCCTTATCCAGCTTACATTTTTAATCCATTATACATCTGAGCAGTTGAGGGTTAAGGGCCTTGCTCAAGGGCCCAACAGTGGTGACTTGGTGGTTGTGAGGTTTGAATCTGGGACCTTCTGAATCGTAGTCCAATGTCTTAACCACTGATCTACCCCTGACCCACGTTGTTCAGATGATCTATGAATCTGTTGTGGCGAGTGTCGTTTTTTATGCTGTGATCTGTTGGGGCTGCAACATTAAAGACAAAAATAGACTGGACCAGGTCATTAAAAGGGCTTGATCTGTCCTAGGTATGGCGCTGGACTCTGCTGATGTTGTGGACAAGAGGAGGATTCTGTCCAAAATACATCCAATCTTAAACAATCCTTCTCACCAGCTTTACAGTGTTCTCTCCAACCAGAGGAGCAAATTCAGCCAGAGATTGATTATGACCAGGTGTTCTACAGAGCGCCACAGGAGATCTTTTCTCCCAATCGCCATAAAATTATACAACTCGTCTCTGTAACGTTTACACTCCGGGATAGGGACTGTCAGTAGTTACTATACAAGATTACATTAATACACTACTGTACCCAGAGCTCAATATCAGTTGCAAGTGCAATATCTGATTACCAGTACCATTTGTGAAATTTCTTTCTTTTCCATTTCCATTCCGAGTGGAATATCTGTATATTGATTATTTTAGTGAAATATGTAACTTACTGTAACTTACTTAATTCTATTTTCTATTTATTAATTTGAATTATTTTAATTTTTTTATTTCTTTACTTTTTATTTATTCCCTAATCTTGTTTCCTTGTCTAATCTATTACTGCATTGCTTTCTTCTTTTAGAAATCAAACCAACTGTAATCAAGACAAAGCAATTTCCCTCTGGGATTAATAAAGTTCTTTTAATCATGAATCTTTACTAAATATCTCAGCAATCCACCCAATTCCTCATTAAATCTACCATCCATCAGTTACTGTATATTCATGTGTCGATTTATGCATCAATCCATTCATATATCCATGTAGAAATGTGTTTTGCTTGATATATTGCGCACCCTACGTTAATCTAGCTTTGCTGTCTAGAAATACTGCATGAATATGATAATAATATAATGCTTTTCAATTCATCCACCTTTTCCTCTTTGTAATCGTTCTCTACTGTATCCATCTGTCCACCCGCCCATCTACCTGTCTCTCATCCCACCTGTCTAACAGTTATTCAACTAGCAATCCACCTTTGTTTGTCTATTCATTGTTATTCTAATTATGTAGAGTTCGATGTTGTATAGATGTGTTGTTCCATTCATTTCTCCATCCAAGTATTTTGTAGAGTATCTATCTATCTATCTATCTATCTATCTATCTATCTATCTATCTATCTATCTATCTATCTATCTGTATCTATCTATCTATCTATCTATCTATGCATCAAACCATTTATCGTCAAATGCTCTGTAAATGGAGCATTCCCCACACAGACAGAGCATTTTCTGCATATTCATTTTTCTCTCCATGTTGCTCGATGCTCCCAGCTGTTTTTTTTTTTTTTTTCCCCCTCCAAAGCGTCTTCATTAAAGCAGACCGTCATCTCTCTGATTTATTTAACTGGCCTTCATATGGCAGAAAAGATCACATAAAACCCGGTGATTGCTGAGCACCAGATCAGCTCCGGCTGTTTGTAATGTTTCAATGCTGTTTCCGATGCACACACTGTTTGGCAGCTCCATTCACTCTCCTGCGCATCTCCTGTGAAAGAAGTAGCTATAATATTTCTGAGGTTTTATTTTCTATTTTTTTTTCTGTATATAAATTATGATAACCACAGAACCAATGAATCTATCAACACTGAGCCTGGGCCAGCTTTTTAACTATTTCATATTAAAGGGATTTAGTTCAGGGCTAAAACTCCAACAGCAGACGGCGAGGTAATTTCTCCAAGGTTAATTCCATTTAGAGACTGGGTTTTAGTTCTTGATGAAAATTAATATGCTTATTGGTATTCAGAAAAGAGGGGAGGAAGTTGTAGAGCAGCAATGATGTGGGGGGAAAAAAGTGTGACATCTTCTAATGTCATTAAAGTGCGCAGGCCAGCATTGAGGCTATTTGCTATTCTCACGAGGCGTGGCATCTCGTAATTAAAGCCAGAGTCAGGTACAGAAGCTCAGCTCATGGCTCACACTGAGCAAATTACTGCAAAATATGATTCGACCTAGAAAAACTCCTCACTAACTCAAGCGTTATTCACAGCATGAAACTACAGAGAAAAGGCAGTGCATGCTAATAATAAAATACCTTTCAGTCTATTTATCCTATCCATCTTAGAAACATGGGGTTGGTTTCTATTGTTCATCCATCCCTCCATATTTGGAAGAGGAAAGATCTGTGAGACATTTCCTATGATACCTGACTATCCATTCATTTATCCCTCAAATCCATTCATCCATCCATCCATATTTCCTCCAATCCATCCAGTTATCCTTCGGTCCTCCAATCCATTCATCCATTCATCATCTAATCAATACATCGATCTACCCTTCTGTTCTACCATCCATCCTCAAATTAATCCATCCATCCATCCATCCATCCATCCATCCTTTTAGCCATCTCTCTTTCCATTCCTCCTCCCATATATCTGTATCTGTAATTGTTTTTATTCATATTTCTACCTATTTGGCTGTCTGCTATCTACCCAATATCATACATCATCTAAACATCCATCCATTTCTTTATATCCATCTATCATCCATCCATTCACCATTTAATTCATAAAATTATGAACCCTAGCGACCTTTTTCTTCTATCCGATCCATCCATCACCCATCTGTTCAGTCATCTAGGAGAGCTGTCCCTTTGTATCTATCTATTCATCAGTTCTCACCGTACATCCATCTAACTATCCATCCATGTACAGGCTGTAGGTTTGAGGTTTACTAGGTTTACTGCACACCCACCTTACATCAACTCATCTGTCTGTCCATCAGACTATACATTTGCTTATCAATATATTTCTTCATATATTCAGTAGATGTTTTCTGGCTTTATTCTTTTTCTATTCAATAATCTATCAATCAATACTGGGAAAGGGTCCTTGACTCTGACACTCCAAATATCCACCTGTCCATTCCTTATATCCATCTGTTCATGCAACATCTTTCTTTTTTCTGTCTGTCTGTCTGTCCATATTGCAGAATTGTTTTGTCTTCATCTAATGATCTTTATCTATCCAGTCTTCACCAATTTCTCCTATGCACTATCCAACCATTTCCACTAGTCTTTGTCTACTATCTATCCATTCCATGAAATTTAAATATCTCTCTGTGTCTATCTATCCACCCATTAATCTGTCGACCCATCTATATATCTAGAAAATATGATTAGGTCAACTGACTCTGTCCTCTGTGACTACCCCTAACTGCAGCAGCCGAAAGAAGAAGATTCCATCCATCCATCCATCCATCCATCCTTCTAAGGTGTTCATACTGTATATTCTGTTCATATTTCATTCTTCATATCAACATTCCCATCTTCCTATAACTGTTTTCCATGCTCCCCCAGTTTGTTGAGACAGTTCAGAATGAGTGTGCTTATTATTATTATTATTATTATTATTATTATTATTATTATTATTATTTAACTGTTTTGTTTAAGTAATTAACTTCTCTGTGCTGTTGCTGACTGCCGCCTCTTTTGTTTTTCATTGAGTATTTAACAGGAAGTGAAACAGCACCCTTCCTATGTTATCTGGTGGACGTGTGGTGTTACACTTTTAAACGGAATTGCACTTTTATCATCATGTCCGAAGTATTAAGTATTAAGACAAAATATCGTCTTTCCTTTCTAAAATGTATTGCCAAAAGTATTCGCTCGCCTGCCTTTGCATGCATATGGACTTGAGTAACATCCAACTCTTAATCCATAGGGTTGAATATGATATAAGCCCTCTATGCAGCCATCAAAATTCACTTGTGTTGTTCTGGCCGCAACTCTTATACTGCTTATTGTGTTGTACTCGAATGGATTAGCTGAATGTGTAAATTTACTGAAGTGGCCATTTTATTACATCTGTTTAAACACAGAAAATTATTTTTTAAAAATATGGACACACTGTTTTTGGGAAGTTTATATAACTGGGTTCATACGTCATGTGTGTACACGTAACCTACTGATTATTTTGATACAAATGTAAATTTAATGCTTTTTTTTATTGAGTTTGTAATGAATGCTTCTTTTATTTATTATTGAGCCTTTGCTGCACATTAAGTGCCTGGTTTAGGCATTTAGGACATTTAAGTTAAATGTTGAAAATGGTGTGGGAAAGAGATATTGCGAAGGTGTGTGAGCTTTTCTTTCACTGATATTTCTTTCAAGAATAATCATATATTATTCTTTTTATTTAATTTAATTTTATTTTATTTAAAAAAATTATGTCTGTTAGTCGTAATATGCTTTTCCTACATCTTTGTCACATTTTCACTCATTTGCATGCTGTCACTAAAACCATCTGCGCTCCTCTCAGTACACACCGTCTCCGACAGACGGCATTACATCAAACCGAGCACCTCAACAGCAATTAAAACAAAAGTTAAATTCGTTCAAACCTTTCATTAATACTTCAATATTAACATTTACATCTCTCACAGAAGATTAAAATAATCTTAAAACTGCGTCACACAAATAGAAATTTCTGAAGCAGTTTAAAATCTTGAACGTATTTTTTTTTTTCACTAATTACGCGACAGCTATTTTACCACAACCACACGTGGGTTTAAACATGGATTTAAAGTCTGTGGAGAAAACAATGCCTCGTCGTGCCAGAATAACAACTCTGACTCCCACACGTCCTCATGTGCGACTTTATACTGCACTAATGATTACATGTTGGGAATAATACGCCACAGACGGTATTAAATTTAGCTAATAATAACAGAATGGAAAACGATTCCCTTTGCAGAGTAAATAGGGCCGAGCAAGAGCGTGATGCTGTATACTGTTGTATAAGACACAAGGAGACGTATCAAAAGGTTATTAATGCGCTCAGTGCATCATTTAAGTCCCTAATGCATGCTCATATTTAGCTTTTGGGCTGACAGCGTTGTTAATGTAGTGTAGTATCGCTGTGGAGAGATATTCGCAAGATGTTTCATAAACTTCACACAAAGCTAAACGACTAAACATGAATATTTTATTGACAATTATGTAAACTCGCTCAGACACTTGGGCTCAGATAAAGCACATGGTGTATTTTCTTAAAGGCAGAAAGTCAGTGCTATAACCCTCACAGCACTGCTAATCATGTCAGAGCTAGAACAACAGTGTTTTGCTAATCTAGTGTATTTTCATCCAGTTCCTAGCTTGAGCCCACCAAAGGCCACTTTATTCCAAAAGTCTGATATACAATACAGACCAAAATTTTGGACACACCTTCTCATTCAAAGAGGTTGAATTTGTATTATGGCAAAAAAAGTAAAGAAAAACGAGCGGCATCATTATTTTAAGAAATGAAGGTCAGTCAGTCGGAAAAATTGGGAAAACTTTGAAAGTATCCCCAAGTGCAGTCACAAAAACCATCAAGCGCTACAAAGAAACTGGCTGACATGCGGACCGGCCCAGGAAAGGAAGACCGAGAGTCGCCTCTGCTGCGGAGGATAAGTTCATCCGAGTCACCAGCCTCAGAAATCGCAGGTTAACAGCAGCTCAGATCAGAGAGCAGGTCAATGGCACACAGAGTTCTAGCAGCAGACACGTCTCTAGAACAACTGTTAAGAGGAGACTGTGTGAATCAGGCCTTCATGGTAGAAGATCTGCTAGGAAACCACTGCTAAGGACAGGCGACAAGCAGAAGAGACGCGTTTGGGCTAAAGAACACAAGAAAGAAAACTCGAAAGAACACAAGAAAGAAAACTCGCT
>JAAGKR010004360.1:0-53804 GCA_011419295.1 Clarias macrocephalus | reverse complement strand
CCCCCACCCCCAATTTATATCACAGTTATATGAAGACCAAAATTCAGGCTGGTAACTCTGATGACTTCTTCATGTGAAAGATTTAAACATCATCCAATTTTTATGGGAATTTCTGTAGTGCAGAACTGTAAAGGGAATACCGTGCGGTAGATTTATGTCTCTTTCATTCCTCCATCAACCTTAAGTTATTGTACGCTTTTACTAGTACACATGCAGCACTGTTCAAAAGTCTTGAGCCATCTCCCCCCACCAACCAGCAAATCCCCCCCCCCCCCCCCAACCAATTTCTTCATATCTTGCTTCTAAAGAGCCAGACTTGAGGAATGGGTCTCCAGGCTTCCTAGGGGACTTTATTGGCTCTCATTTTCAGTACCTGACCAGTTTCAGATGAAGGCTTTAACTAAATAACTGATGTTTTAACTATCTAACCTAAGGCATGAACCAGTGAGAAACATCGACAGATGATGACAGATGTTCAGGCTGGTGGTCAGTATACTGGTGATGCTGAATGCTGAGTGGCTGGAACAGACGAGAGGGGAAACGAGGTCGCTGCTGATTGTCTGAATGTTTAGGCGCTTTGCAGCCTGTCTCAGTAAAACATTTATTCTCTACTTAGTGGTTATCACTGTCGCCTTGCACCTCCAGGGTCTGGGTTCGATTCCTGCATCGAGTGTGTGTGCATGGAGATTGCCTGTTCTCCCCTTGCTTAGTGTGTTTCCTCCCACAGTCCAAAGAAATACAGATTAGGTCAATTGGAATCGGAATAAATACAATGGTCACCATTGGCCTCCACGGTCCCTAGTTGGACTATAAAGGTTCCCATATGGATGGATGAAGTAATGAGGGGTGCTCAGGACTTTTGCAAAGATTTGTAGTTTGGAACACACAGTATAACAGCACAAAAGAGACTGAAACAATTTTTGTTTAATGCTGTAGCTGATGAATACCTCCCATTAATGTCCTAAGGGTGAACAGGTCAACCTGAACGCAATGTCTTTTTATTTTGCTAGACAATAATACCAAACACGTGTACTTAATTCCTCAATCAACTTACCTATTCTTCTCAGTCCTGGTGAGGATGTTCCAGTAACCTCACACTACATCAATATTTGTTTAACATAACAGTGCCCCTATTGAGCCGATACTGTGGGCTGTAACCCAATAACACACCCGCCTCCCATCCCTCCTCCACGTCCAGCCAGGTAATCGTACCCAGGCTCACCTGGTCATTATTGATGGCAAAGTAACCGTTACAGATACAAACCAATTACTCAGTCGTTAAACTTTGATGAGAGGCGCTACAAATGAGAGCCCGTGCTTATCAACTTCCTCTCTCACTTTCACCAAGGCTGCTGGGCTTTTCTTTTTTCGCCTCCTTTTTTTGGATCACACCCTCTCTGTCTTATTAAGTAGGAGGTAAAAATGAAGGCCGGCGCTCTTTGGGTGCCATGAAGGGAAAATGTCTGTCAGTTCAGAAGTCAAAGAGGTGAAAAGTCAAGCGGTGACCTACATGGCCTAGTGGGTCTGATATTGCAAGGGAGGGAAAAATGTGTTTTCTGCCTCCGCAAACAACCTACCAGTCATGAAAGGAAAAGAGGAAAGCAAGAGTTCCAACCTTTAGTCTGGCTGTTGTTACTAGGGCAATGAAAGGAAAGAAAGGCATGCTTAAGTGAGTCAGTGAAGAACAGGAACTTCCTCTCCCACACACACACACACATACACACACCCACACACACACACACTTACAATGATATATTTAAGACACGGAATATGACACTCCCGGCGTGTGGCTGTGGGTGTGTGTGTGTGTTTTTTTTTTCTGTGTGAAGGGTGTTAAATGCACGAGTGTCATTATTAAGCAACAGTGTCAGAATCAAGTCCATAAATGGCAGATGAGTGGAAATCATGACAGTCTGCACGTGGCACATACTGCTTGTTCAGGCAGAAATCTCAGCGCCATGGTTCTGCTGTGTAGCGTAAAATCTTATGCAGAGCACAGCAAAAGCGTACTTCCTTAAGTGTCTGATAAAAAAAATTGTAAAAAAAAAAAAAAAAAAAAAAAGGAAACAGGTTGTTCCTAAGCAGGAAGGATGTACCCAGTGCACATCCTTTCTTCTGTGCAGGAACACAGAACCCACCCTGGAGTGATAATTTCACTAATGATTCACATAATAATAATGAGAAGAAGAAAAAAACAGACATAAATACATGTATAAAGTATTGATGTATTAGATACTTAGAAAGCAAACATAGGCATTGAAAAATCATTCACTCATCATCTGTACCGCTTTATCCTGTATTCAGGGTGACTGGGGGCCTGGAGCCTATCCCAGGAGACTTAGGGCACGAGGCGGGCTACATGTACCCTGGACAGGGTGCCAATCCATCGCACGCTCATTCACACACTACGGGCAATTAACCTAATCTGCATGTCTTTGGACTGTGGGAGGAAACCGGAGTATCCGAAGTAACACAGGGAGAAACTCAGTGAGCACAGAGACGGGAATCGAGCCTGGCCGGGAATCAGATGCGAAGCCCGGACGCTGGAGGTGTAAGGCGACAGTGCTAAACATTACACCACCATGCCGCCCATTGAAAACTCATTACACTTTATAGCAATGTTTATAAAGTACTTATATATATATATCTACCATACATATATCATTATACATTAACTCATCCGGTCTGTTCCCAGTCTTCAGCTATCCAGTTTTGGGTTGTCTGTACACATTACAATTTCAAATTCCTATTCATGGGTCTTCCGTCGTGCATCCATTCTGAAATGCTTTTCTGCTCACCACGGATGGCACACGTGTGTGTTTGCATTAATGTCACCTTCCTGTCAGCTTGTACAGCCCATTTTCTCGTCATCAAGACACTTCCGCCTGGGGCACTACCACACACTGAGTGTTTTGGGGATTTTCTTGCACGCTAGTATATACTAGTATGTATATGTGTGTGTGTGTGTGTGTGTGTGTGTGTGTGTGTGTGTGTGTGTGTGTGTGTGTGTGTGTGTGTGTGTTTGTGTGTGTGTGTGGCCCAGGAGATGTGGATCTGACGTTTCTGAAATACTCATACCAGTCCACCTGGCACCAACAATCATGTCATTTGGAGAGATCACAGTTTTCAACAAACTGACATCTGATGTGAAACTTAACTGAAACGCTCGGCGTGTGTCTGCATGATGGTTTGCTTTTGCAATGTAGCCGCATGATGTTTCAATGACTCATTAGAAAATTTGTGCAGGTTTGTCTTACGCTGTACTTGCGCAATTTGTTTGTAATGAAAATGGCTTGAGATCATATATGATTTGTGTGTGTGCTGGGAATCTAAACCTGAACAGGACTAAAATGTAAACTTGTTGGAGACTCTGGATGGGTTGAAAGGGGACGTAATGGACAAATGTCACTTTTTCACTTTTTAGATATCCAGAGTGTGCATGAACAAAAACTATATATATTTCCTTGCTTTTTGTAAATTTTTTTTTGTACTGGCTGGGCCTTAATTTAATGGCCAGGCTATTACAAGACTATTCGATTCCCCTCCCTATTGTGACCTCATACAAGAAGCGTGGCTCAGGATTAGCTTATTTACATAGACACAGAAATGGCAGATTTGGAGGAGGAGTGAAACAGACTGAGATTGAGGAATGAACTAATGCTCATTATAACTTGTTAAAAAATAAAAGATGGGACTTTTCATTCGAATTTATACTGTATATGACATGGTTACATCACAAAAATATGTATCATCACTTTCTCAGCTACAAAATCTTTAGTGAAATCTTTAATTAACTTCCTCACTGAAATGATTTAATCTGTTTATTTTGACCTTTTCTAGCCAGAGTAGCCTGAGTTCAAGTTCACCTCTCAAACCTCTGTCTCCTTCAACCTGGCAGGATTCATCTCTCCATTTTTTTTTGTCTTTCTGTGTTATCTTTCCATCCCACACTCGTAGCACACCTTTACACCTTAACTCCCATCCATCTCTAGCAATTCGACGCTGTGATTAAAGGAGGGGATCTTGTGTGATGTAAGTGGAAAGGGCTGCTGTGCGTTAGTTCAGCGAGGAGGAACAGCATCTGGGTGAAGTTTATGGAGATTTATGGGTCTCCCCCTTGCTCTAATTGCCTCCTGCCAGTGGGTAGCCCTGTTAGAGCCCACGTGAGCAGCAGCCGTAAAGGCTGGAGCAGGTGGGTCTGTGTATTGTGTACGTCTGAAGGCTATGGAGACAAATGGTGGCCCTGGACTCTTCCTGCTGAGACACGGCGTTCCTCAACTTGGCCTTGGATGGACATGCAGGAGTTACACTATGGTTCCCAGCAAAGAGCAGCACAGCTGAGTTTCGAAGGCTATTTAACGGTTATCCCTCATGGTATGTTCGGCTCATATTAAAGATGCATCCCAAATGTGAACTGTTTTTTTAAATATCCTTTAAAAAATAAGGTTTTTCGGTGTCAAAAAAAAAATCCTGATGTTTGATTTTAACCTGAAATGATCCAGCTTTATTTACCTTGTTGCTTTTCAGTCAGACTCAAACATAATAATAATAATAATAATAATAATAATAATAATAATAATAATAATAATAAATAAATAAAATAATAATAAATAAATACATCTAAAATATGAAAAATATGCTAAATCAACAGAAATACAGTAATTAAAAAAAGAATATGAATACAGAATCCAATGCATAAGGGTAGAACAGCAAACTCAGGAAGAACAGTCTAATGTGTGATATAAATATGTAAAAAAGAAAGAAAGAAAGAAAGAAAGAAAGAAAAAGAAATATTAATAAACATTTCAAATAAACCCAAAAGACTAACAAATGCTATATTACATTAGAAAGGGAAATGCAAGTATTATATTTTACCATGACTTTATATATATATAATGTACATGTTCTATAAACCTCTTCTATATTATTTACCAAAAAAATGTGTAATAAAGAAATAGGGTCAATTTTTTTTTTTTTTAAACCTAATGCAGTCAGTATGTTTTCCCACCGCCGATGAATTTTCATATGTGTTTATATTTCTGTTTGTTTATTTATTTATTTATTTATTCCCCTAAACTGAAAAAAAAAATGAAAAAAGGGAGTGTGGTGAAGGAATGAATCACTTTTTATAGCAGCTGACGTTCCTCGTGGACATCACACAACAATAACGGCAACATTAAATGAATAAACTGTCATTCATCAATGGAAAAAAATAATGATGAAAATGCTGGATTTTCAAATCATCTAAATGCTGCTAAAGTGAAAAGAAAAGCATTTCACTGCAGTTATTCTGTAAAAGCCAGTGAGGGCGGAAACTCCATAAGCTGTTGCTCAAGGCAGGGAAAGTTTCAAATCTGCTGAAGCAAACTGTAACACAAAATACTTACACAGTCAGATCAGGCATGTTGAAATCAAAACCATTAATCCTTGCATTCATACTGTACGTATCCATATATTCAGCGGTGGTATTAAAAAGTATTATAACAACATAAATTAAGCATTATTTTCCCCGTTTGCACAAATCGGCTGATTTCACTAATTGGTTAGAGCCTAAATCTGTCTAAAGAGTTGCGCTAAGCAACTGAAAAATTTGTGGAAAACTTGCTATGTGACAAGAGCGTCAGCTTCTGGAGCCACGGCCTGGGTCATCTGCAGACCTACAGCGAATAGAAAACTGTTGGACAATGGTGGAGAAGGCAAGTAAACCGTCTTCTGGACATGATCTTTAGGACGGCTTCAAGCAGGCATTGATTAATCAAGTCACACTGCAGAGGTCTTTAGGACTTTACGCCCAGCCGCATGCAGAAGGTTTTGAAGAGCGAAGGACTTCATTCTAAATATTGATTATGATACGGCAAAGCAAAAATGGTTCTCATTTTATTGATTGTCAGTAGTTTTTTTTATTTAAAATGTCATGAAAACGTTGACTTCCACCTTTGTCCCAATACTTTTTTTGTTGTCATACTGTAACGTTTATCCTCTGTACTACAATTACAATCTGGCCAATGAGATTTAGGAACTCAGCAATTAACTGTTGTACAATAATAACAATAATAACAATAATAATAATAATAATAACAACAACAACAATAATAATAATAATAACAACAACAACAACAACAACAATAATAATAATAATAATAATAATAATAATAATAATAATAATCTCTGTGTTTTATATTTCACATTTTCTTCTGAGTATAACTAAAATTCATATTTCAAAAATGAAATGAAGATCAGGAGCATTTGTGAGTCTGGGAAGCGAGCTATTCATGACAGCTCATCATTTTCACAAGAGTACGTGTCTTTATCAATCTATGACAGGCCTACCAGAACCAGTAAGTTCACTAACGACTGAAACGCAGCCTAGTCATGAATACCAGATATGCTTTTTTTTTTTCGTTTCCTAGAAGTAATGAAGAAGAAGCCAGCAGGCTCCACTAATGAACTCATAAAGCTCTTGATGGTCAGTTCTGATTTGACATTCACAAGCAGCCTTGGAGTCAAGTGAAGACGTGATCTGTGTGTAGACCCTGGTTCACAATAAGTTAAGACCAATGGTTAGCTCTATTATCATTATTATCATTATTATTATCTTTATTTTTAATTCTTTGTGGTCTTGAAAGTTGACCTGGAACATTACGTCCTCTCTTCGGTTCAGGAACAGGAACATGCATTTTTAATCATCTATTTTTAGCGGTTGATGGAAAATGTTTTGGTAGTACCTAGTAAACCTTTTAATACTGAAGGGAAGGAAAACATAATCGATAATGATGAGTCAGAGGGTCATTAGTAGAATAAAGCCCAGTTTAAAGGAAACATTCAGCTAAAAAAAGAAATGCGCATAGTTTTAATTACACTCTGTAAGTAGTTGATAGGTCAAGACATGTATTGTAGGTCAAGTTTGCTACTTCATGGTTGCTTATACACTGCCTGGCGTTATGTCAGAAGGGTTGAAGAGCAAAGAAGAAGCGTTCCAATATTCCAATTATTAAAACTTGAAAGAAACGAGGTCAGACAATATCAGGAATATGTGTGTTCAAAGATCAACCACTTAAACGCTTAGTGAAGTTGCATCATAAGAGTAGAAACCTTAGCCATGTTTAATTGTAAAGGTAAGAGCACAAAGCAAAGAGAACTCACAGGATTAGGATGAAACAGCTGTGTTTTCACCATCAGGATAAAAAAAATGCTTCGGTTTTGCTAGAGAGCGTAGAGACTGGACGTGGAAGCAGTGGAAAACGGATCCCATTCCAGAGTGATGGGCGCGTCGAGGAAAGAAGGGAAGAGTATGACGTGATCATGCATAGTGTCCACTGTAGAGTACAAACGTCTGGAGGCAGTGTTATGATCTGGGGTTGCTCAGGTCTAGACTTAGGAAGGTTATTCGGCAATAAAATGAAGTCAGCCGACGACCTGAACGTCCTGAATGACATCACATCTATGGAGTTTCTCTTCCCTGATGCCACAGGTATATCCCAGGACTCAAACTGTGGAAGAGTTGAGGAATCATTTTCATACACGTAGCATTTTTTCACCAGGAAGTGTAGCATTAAACACTTTCCTCAAAAGACATCATTTGCCCGAGTGTTTGCATTCGTACA
This sequence comes from Clarias macrocephalus, assembly GCA_011419295.1. Taxonomy (NCBI): domain Eukaryota; kingdom Metazoa; phylum Chordata; class Actinopteri; order Siluriformes; family Clariidae; genus Clarias; species Clarias macrocephalus. The sequence continues at coordinate 46,200 of JAAGKR010004360.1, read as the reverse complement.
TAAATGGATCACGAAAACTGCAAAATGAGGCAAAAATTGCATTCATGATTTCCCCAAAGCTATGCAAAACACATTCACCATCAGTCTCAAAAGTCTGAGCATTGTGTAATTGTTTTTTTTTTTTCCTGAGTTAACCATTTTAAGAGCAGTTTACAATGAACAGGATACTGATTCACCTACAAAAAAAGAAGAAATAACCATGAAAGGAGAACAAAAACCGACAGTACGTTGCGTAGCAAAAAAGAGAAACCTCTTTCCCCCTCCCGTAACAAAAAAAAAAAAAAAAAAAAATTTGTTTTCATAGTCTTTTAATCAGATTCTGTTTTGGATTTGTCGAAAGGGACCAATCTGAATATTGCAATGATTTCTAAACCCCCATCTGCTCAGTCTGAACCTCTGCATTAGATATGAGCCGGATAAGAGAGTCTGCCGGGCGCCTACAACCACCATCTGCCCACTGAATATACATAAGTCATGTAAAACAAACTTTCCATCTTCGAGTTGCTTCACTGAGGCTTCTTTATGAACATTCTGGCCATGGAGCGCTACAAACCACTACTATATGTAGCCATTATTCCAGGCATGCTCCTGTAATGGTTGGATTAAGATAAATACCATTAAAGCTAGCCAGTTGGCTCTTTATTCTGGCTTTGACAAAACCATCATCAATCATTGTCTAATGAGAAACCTCTGGCTGAATTCCCAGGGTTCTGATAATAACCTATGGAAATATTTGTTTTTTACATTTTCGTTGGAATTCTAGCTGCTGTGAAGGTTTAGCCACCAGCTTGGTCTGTTTAGATTGAAATTTATATAGACCCCATATAATATAAGCTTATAGAAATATTAGTGTAGTAAAACACAAACACTGCCTTTGATTCTGAGACTCTGAGGTTCTGAGAATAAGCTTTCAGGATAATCATGGCATCATTACCACTATTAGTAAGAATAAAAGTTTAACTAGATACATACAAACCTATTTCTAATAAAGAAAAACAACAACGAGTCAAAATGTTAACGGAAAAAAAAAAACGCTATTGCCTCATTATAGGATGATGTTTTGGGACTCTCGGATCACACATCATGACAAATACACCTTTCATCACTCCTGAATCTTAAGCATTGGCGGTTAGTGGTTAGTTTTGCCTCCTTACAGCTCCAGGGTCTCGGGTTCAAACTCAGGTCACTGGCTTCTCCCAGTGTCCTTGTGGTTTTCCTCTGGGTTCACTGGTTTCCTCCCATTTCCATAAACTGAAAGTATTCAGTATGCAGAATGAGCTAGACTGAAAGTACACATGCATGGCGACATACAATTGAGCAACACTTAGTCATGATGAATTAATAAAGGAAAATATTAAGGGGGAAAATCCAACCTAATCTAATTTGTGTGTGTTTCTAAGCCTGAAGCTTCATATTCTTATTTTTGGCTGACAGAGTGGAATCTGATGTGATTCTTCTTCTGTTAAAGGTCCCATATTTTACTATTTCTTTAACACCCCACTAGAAACCAGCAGAGCTGGACGAGGCTGTGCAACAAGCCGGGGAAATGGTGTCTTCTTATACTGTATGAGGTCACAATAGGGGGAAAATCTAATTGGCTTGTTTAAAATCCCTTTCAAAAATGAAAAGGGGGAGGTTGTAAAAAAATGTGTTTAGAATGGAGAAAATTACTTTTTGTATGAATAATCAAATAGATTTGTTTGAGGACTTTCTGGTCTAAGTGGATTGAGTATATAACCCTTATTGAACCAAATGCTTTTGTGTTATAGAATTTGTGTTTTACGAATAATGTATTGTCTATACATCCCCTATTTTCTGTAAATAGTTTTTTTTTTCTTCTTCTATAATTGTGATATATCCAAAGAGATCTACTGATCTATTTTATGCAATGAAGAGCTTTTGGATAATACACTAGCTATAACTATGGTTAATATGACAACAGCCATAAACAGATGTATTGAATTGTATCTCTGTTTAATAAAACCTTAAATAATAAAAAAAAAAAAATTTAAAGGAGATATTTTCCCCCATAGTTTCATGTTTTGTTTTTTTTGTCTAAAATGTGAATTTTGCAAAATCGTTATATATAAATAGTTTTGTCATGTGGGTCATTCTCAGATGCTTTTCTGCTCACTGTATTCGTAAAAAAGTGGTTAATCAGGTTACTAATACTTCCTGTCAGCTCAAATCACTCAGGCCAATTGAGATTCTCCTTTACAGTGTTGACATGATGTTCATTTATGAGGAACCTCGCGACGCTAAGTCCGTTAAACCTAGACGTGGCTTACACCTGATACGTCTGACCACTGACGTTCCGATCAAATGACAAATTAGATTTAAGGAGGTGACACTGAAGGATATAATTATATCCTTGGCGGTCTACAACACCAGGTGTGTTCGGATATTATGTTCAGTTAAACACGTAGAGGCTAAAAGCAGAGGCTAAATACGGCTAGACACCTAGTCTTTGGAATGGTTGCGAAGCTGCAGTACGAGTCAAGATACTTCTAGGAATACTTGTCTATTTAGAATAATATTATGAAGAAAGTATTCGAATTTTTTACCGGAGGTCCCGCCATGGTTATAAAAATGGGAATAAATACAATAATCAATGCTGTCCTCCACAGTCCCTAGTTGGACCAGGTCCCTAGTTGATCAGAGGTTCCTAGATGGATGGATGGATGGATGGATGGATGGATGAGGATTGTTGTGGATTTGGGAGTTCAAGAGAGATGAGAAAGACAGATTTGTTCTGTCACTATTTGTAAGCTCATCTGTACAAAAACGGGGCAGCTATTGTGTCCTCCACAGGATGCTTTTTCTTATCTATATATAGAGCGTTAGAAAACAAGTTAACATTTTTAATCATAGCAGTTCTATAAAGTCACACTCTCATCAGCGCCTTATACTGTATTTCTTAAGTGAACTTAAGTTTACGCTGTTACCATAGAAACTATTACACCTAGAATGTTAATATAAACCTGTGAACACAATCTGACCAATCAGAATCACGCGTTTAACAGCACAGTGGTGTGAGTGGTATAAGTTATTAATAGCCAAAAAAAAAATCAAGAGGGAAGTGTTATAGTGTAAGACTGTAGATCACATTTTCCACTCAGGACAGTTCAGAGCGCCGGTAAAATGTTTGAAGTAACTTTTGTCATGTTATAACTGTTTACAGCTTGTACATTTAAAAGAGCAGAGCTCTGATTAGCATACCATAGCCTGGTGCATTCCTTACGCAGACATTTGCCTGTAGACAAAGCTTCATCACACCCAGAACGCGCCTACCGAGAACTGCTACCAAAGTGTGATAGGAAGTGTGACAGGAACTCGAGAGGTGTAACATGTCATCTAACCACTTGTGATTCATATGCAGAGAAGACAATGGGCATGGGCTTTCATACAGCGGCTGTGGCAAAACTAAATCGAGACTCGTGGCTGGGCGTAAGGTTCGTGAGGCTGGGTGCTTCAAAGAAAGAAAATCTATGAGCAGATTGAGGCAAAGCAAAAAAAAAAAAAAAACACTTTTTTTTTTTTTTGAAAAAGTTTAAGCACCGCTGCTTTCCTTAGAGACTTATTATTATTCACGCGGCACATGGCACACTTGCTTGACAGTTCGTTGTTTTTAGGGCCAAGGTCATTTTTTTTTAACCTCTCGCCCCTTCTCGGTGTGTGTGTGTGTGTGTGTATTTTAAAAAAGGCAGACAGACATCCTCCACCTGTTTGTGTATTGTACCTAGTGCTCAGAAGACAGGAAGTTGGCCAGCCAAGTAGTCGTTTCTGCCCTCTTTTCTAAAAATATCGGCATGGAAAAAAAGAAGCTGGTGTCACTAGAATGTGCAAAGGTTATGACTGTCTTACAGGTACTGACTTGTGTCTCCATGCGCGGTTTCGATTTAGGTTGAAATGTGGCGGCGGCCCTGGCTTCACAGGTAGCCAAGCTGCAACACAATGCTACTAATCTTCTAATTACTGTTTAGCGTACAGCAATTTAGCGAGAAAGCACACGGCTTGATTTTCACTGGACGAGAGCCAAAGGGATTATTTGAATGAACTGCGGAATCGGCTCGCCGTGCTGCTCGCCAGATGAATCAGATGTCTCGTTTCAGCAAGAGACTGAAGTGAAACCACTGCGTTCAGCATTCAGATCAATGTGGTGCAACACAGTGGTGTTCGATTTTTTTTTTTTTTTTTCGTTTTTTTTTTTTTTCCCTGCATGCTGAGCACTGCCAACCTGTAGTAACAGCTCACAACAGCCAGCACGCCCGCGCAGCAAACGAGCTGACAGGGCACTTGCTAAATGTGCTTATTGTTCCTGAGACCTGTTTATTATAAGAGAAATAGAGGAAGGAAAAGTTGAAGATGCTTGAAGGGAAAAAGTTCCGCGATTTCAAGTGATTGAAATGATGCCTCTGTTATTATATCATATGAGCAACTTTTCGAGGCCTTCTTTTGTTTGGGATCAACATTTAGGGCATGGTCATGATCAAAAACTTCAAATCAAATTTCAGTTTCATTATGAATGCTCTTCCGTGTCTTATTTCTTTTAGCTAATGCTAAGCAGACAAGAAAATTCAGGGAAATTTGAAATGAAAGTACTAAAGCATATTAAAGGGATAAAAACATCGAGCGCCCCAATAAGGCATCAGACAATCATAAGCCATAAGAACAGCCTCAGCATCCAGAACGGTACTAGGATGAGGCACACAATTCTTGCAAAAGAATTCCCACAGCGCCTTGATGATGATTATAACGATGATGATGATGATGAAGAACCCTGTCTAACCACTATCTCACATCAGTGTAGAACAGAATATGATTTAAATTATGTTTATTTTCATCAAGCCCTCATGCCCTGTAGATGGAGGCGGAGTCATCCAGAAAAAGCCCACGCCTCTGATCAGTTAGATGTACTGTATAGTGCTGTGCAAAAGTCTTAACCCCCCTCATTTCTTCAAATGTTGCTTGGATCTTCTTGTATTTTTAATGTAGTCCTGGGGAATAGTTCTCAAGGCTTCCTGAAGGACTTTTCAGTCCAGTTTTTTTTTTTTTTTTTTTTTTGCTTGCTTGTTTGTTTGTTTTTTGTGTGTTAAGCCACACAGTGGCCTATGGATCTTGCAAGCAGGAAAATTTTTATCTAACTTAATGGCATGACCCAGTGAGAAACAGGTGCAGATGATGACAGATGATCAGGCCGGTGATTAGTATACTGGTGATGCTGAATGCTGAGTGCTTGGAACGGACAAGAGGGGAAATGAGGTCGCCGCTAATTTAATTTAGTATGAGGAAATGAGGGGTGGATCAAGGTTTTAGCACACTGATGTACGTCTTTTGATTAGACAGCAAAAATGAATAAATGTCCTCAAAGCATAACACTTTTTTTTTTCCTTTACTTTGTCCCCTGTCCCCTGATATGTCCAAATAAGATCATGTTCATTTTGTTCATAGTGTGAAGTTAGCATGACCTTATTTGGACATATTAGAAACATACAGGGGTTATTTGGCAATGTTATAAACTTTTTTTTAAAGGTTGCATTAAAAAAGTCCTGTTAATTAATATATATTTAAGTGTACATATTAATTACCTGTAAATTATTGAATACATTTACAGAAGTATGAGTCATGCCATAAACAGCGATGCTTTCGATTTAGGTTGAAATGTGGTCAATTTGGTCGATTTAGGTTGAAATGATAAGATAAATGAAAAGAAAAGATAGAGAGAGAGAGAGCAAATAGTTTGGTGCATGGCGTGAGCTCTGTTATGGTTTTCCATTAATGTGGCTCAGCTACCACAGACACACACTAAGCTCTAACTCCTCATGTTTATAGGACCCTTAAAGCTAGTTGAAGGCTGCTTTTATTTGTTGGTTTTATTTGTTACAGATTACTTCTGGACTGCTTTCTTTTTAACTAAATTGAAGTTCATAAATAAACAACACATATTGTAATAACTTAACAGTGTCATCTGTATATACTGTACACTGTACTGCATTAAACTCATTCCTGATTACAATGATACCCCGGCATACAAATGAAATCCATTTAAATCCGACATTTTGTGATGCAAAACACATTTTCCCATAGGAAATAATGTAAATGCAGGCACCATAATCAATTTTTTCGCATATAAAACATCCAAATCATTCAGAAACAACATGCAAATGAAGTAAAATATGAATTAAATAGAGATTAAAACTCACTTAACCTTAATTTATGATCCCTCTTGCCACCGGCTGTGTTAAAAACCTCATTGAAAGTGGCTCCCTTTTCTTCCTGCTACCGTCCTTGCTAACATCGTTGGATCCCTTGCTGCTACGCTTTCGCTAAATCCTGCGCAAAATGCAAAAAACAAACCCACAAAAAAAAAAAAAAAAGTAAACCCACAGCGCTTGGCTTCCGCCGGACGCAAATAAGTTTTGATCAGCTATTGGAAATATGTTCAACAGGGAGTAACGCCCGACTGGCTCGGTCGCTCAAACGCCTTGAAATGAAAATGAAAACGCTTTGCATGCCGAGGCAAATTTCTTGCAAAATTTCATTTCTTAAGGCAAAAATTTCGCGAGTCCATATGCCGAGGTACCACTGTATATGACCTGAAGCCGGATCAGTTGAGGTCCATACAAAATGCTGCTTTTTGCAACCTCATGTGATCATGTCGGATCATCTACAGACAAAGACACAACTAGCTGAAATATTATACGCGGTTATCAACTAGCTTCCATGTTCTCCATCCATATTTCCCAGTTGCCTAGCGACAACGTTCACACAACTCTTGAGCGTGAAGTCTTCCCATGCGCTGTAAAGTCGAAGGAATCAACGGCATAAAAGCAAAAGTGATAAGGCACTAAAAGGGATCGTATTATCGTCCATTTCGCTCTCGAGTCCATTCTGTAGTCCATTCAGAACCACAGAGGTCTGTTTGTTTTAAAGAGGAATGTTTGTCCTCTCCACTTTGTGATTAGTAGACTTCTTTTCTCTGTGCTCATGTTGTTTCTGGAATGTTGCCCGGCCCACAAGGAGAGATTTGTGCAGCAGGACAGCATTACTTAGAATTTTTTTTTTTTGTCAGATGCAGCTTTTTATAGCAAAAATAAACATTTAGAAATTAGAGTGACTGTTCCTCCTTCGCAGTTGTGATGTTTATTCCAGATCGGGGATTTTTGTGAGCCAGTATTTCAAATCCTTTTTTGTTTTTCTCATCCATCAGGTCAAGCCTCAGTCTTCACCAGTCAGTGAATTAAAATAATAAGCTGCGTTCAATTCTTTCTGGCTCTTTTTCCTGATAGGTCTTTACAGTGGAGTTCAGGATGACAATTTTCAAGACATGTTGCAGTGTCGCGCTGAGTATTTCCCGCAAAAGATCTCCTCATTCTTACCGCGCGCGAGTTTTTTACCTTCACATTTCTTGTGCGCAGTTTGCCAGGCCTGGCGATACATCCTAAATGGAACCGTTTTATGAATGGCCTAGTGAAAGGACACTTCTCCATGGTGGCTGTTTGTTTTTCCTCTGCCTCAGTGAGCTTTTGAGCGTGAGGTTTCTGCAAGGTCGGAGGTCGGACACGAGTCAGGCCGCACATGTGGCTAAACGCTGCCTTAGTTCACTGTAGACAGTCTCAGGCCTAAATATAAACCCGCTCTGGTCAATCGTCCTAAATAACGAGCTGTAGAAGTCACCACATTCGGGTTATTCATTTCAAAAGGCAGAAAAGTCTGAGAAAAACTCGAAATGAGTCACATGAAATTTGTGGGTTTTGGACGCACATTTTAAGCTCACATATTCATCACATGCCGTGCATTTATTTTCAAATATAATCTTTCCTACAATGTTTATTTATTTATTTATTTTTTTAATTCACATGATTTAATTAATCCACAGGATTAATTTAAATATTTTATTGTGATTGTGATTGTATTTTTGATTTTACAAATGATTTTTTTTTTTATTGATTCATTTATTTTCAAATATTTTCCACATGATTCAGGTATTTTACTGTGATGCTTTTTTTTCACCCCTCATGATTCATTTGTTACTGTAGGTGATTTTTAATTTCTATTCATTTTAATTTCAGGTGTTTGTTTTTCCACATAACTTACTTTATTTTTGTGATTTTTCCCACGACATGATTCATTCGTTTTCAAATAATTTTACACCAGATGAATTATATGTATATAATATTTACATTTACATTATTTGGCAGACGCCCTTATCCAGAGCGACTTGCATTTTTATATCATTGTACATCTGAGCAGTTGGGGGTTAAGGGCCTTGCTCAAGGGCCCAACAGGGACAACTTGGTGGTCGTGGGATTTTCACAAGATACCTTTACATATTTTATTTATTGTCACATTATACATTTGATTTCTGACGCAATTAATTTCTTTTCAAAAAATCTTTTACGTCATTAATTTGTGAATTTTCTTCCTTCAAATTCCTTCCTTTATTTTCAGGTGATTTTTTTTTTTTTACCCACATGATTCTTGGAATATGTTTCACAATTCATCTTATTTCTTGATTTTACATCAGATTTTTAACATTATTAATATGATTTTTTAAATACAAATAATTGTTCATTTTCAGCCACATGATTAATTTATTTTCAGGTATTTTTTTTCCACACATAACTCATGACACGTTTATTATTTTAACCCTCTTCACATGACTCTTCCCAGTTCCAGTTATTCTCATTTGCTATGTTTCAAATGTTGAATTTATTTTCTGATTTTTGTACCTGATTTCTAACACGATTCATTTATAATTTAATTATGTTTTATCATGGTTCATTTATTTTCACGTATTTCATTTATTTTCATCTTTTTGAAACGACTCATTTATTTTATTCGGATTTTTCCCTCCAAATGATTCATTTAGTTCTTTGGAATATTATTAATTTATCATTTATCCACGTGATTGTTTTGAACAAAATTCCCTTATTCACTTTTTTCATGATTCCAAGTGATCATTTTCATATGATTCCCTTCCTTTCACATAATTCTCTCACTTGATTCAGTAATTTTCATATTTAAGTACGTACAGTACCGTATGAGTCACATGATGTCACATGGTTTCCGAAGTTCACACAGTTTTGGTTTGCTGTTGTAGTTCCTCTGCTCGTTGGGGAAAATATGAAACATTTATGCTGCATAATCAGCACGGCCGAAAATAGCTTATCTTTCTTTTAATCCCTCCGCCGGGCCCAGTGCAAAAAAATCCAAACAATGAACACATAATTACCACATTGTTGTCTTCTGCGATCTTTTTGTATTAGGCGACGTTCCACTGGAATAAGGCCAGGTACTGTTTGGACAGGAGTGCCGAAATGCAGAGCATCGGTTTGTACGGCTAAACAAACCCGACCATTACGGACTGTCATTATGACAGTTAAATATTATTAATCGAGCATGCATCATGCGCAATCTGCTTTGGTCATAACCTTTTATTGACTGTTTTTAGTGTCCATGCGATTTATAGAGCCATAAACATCCACAGCACTCATTTGCCCACATGGCTGCAAATTACTTCCCAGAACATAATCGGTGGTTTGTGTTCATATAGTACATTTCAACATCCATTAGACCTCTTTGCTCGGTGCAAAGCTCCAAAAGTACAGATGATTATCGATCATTTTCGACGATTCGAACGTACAAAACATTTTCATCCAGTAATGCACAGTATATTTCAGCATAGCTATGAGCATTCTGTATTTTCTGCTCCATAATTAACTCTAGTGTTATCCAAGTAACCCAACAGCAGAACTTAATAAAAGAGCTTTCTCTGTGGAAATCTGTGCACTAAAATTACAACCGCAGAAAAAAGGTTAAGCAAACAGTTCCTCATCCGGCGCTGGCCAGACACGGGAGCACAGACTTCGGAGTCTCAAGATACACACCCCGGCTTTACACCCTACCCACCTTAACGCCTGAATCACCCGACCCCTGATAGCCATCGGTCCTACAGCAGCTCTCTATTGATATCAACAGGTGCTTTGCAAATTGCATAATTAAGTAAACAGGTCCAGATGCTCTAGCGCAACCATGGACCTGATGTTACTGTATACTTACTTGTGCTGCATTTTAGTTCTCAGATTTGCAGTCGTTAAAGGTGTCTATAAGAGACTAAAAACATGCAGACGCACTTATTATAAACACATATGCTGCTCACGCCTGGTGTACTTTATTGTAGAAAAGGGAGGGGGGGGGGGCAGGAAATGCAAGCGTTCTCTCTGAGCCTGTAGTAGATGGAAGGGTTAGAGTTTCAGAGCTGAGAATTGCAGAGAGTTTAATCTTCATCCTTTGGGTATTTCTAAAGAAGTGGAGTGCAGCAGAAGCTATGAGAAGTCAGGGATATGGTGCATGAGGGAATTTATCCGGCTTCTGCCAAGGAGATTTATCTGCCCCCTGCCGAGGAGGGAAGGTCATCCGTGTCAGGTGGAATATAAAAAATTATCATAAATAATCATAAAACGTGAAAGAAAAAAACATTTTTATTATGCGACGTTCTGAAACACATGGCCTGGAGTTTCGGAGTTTCTCATTTACATCATGACAACCCTTCATCCTGATTGGTGGGAAGTAGGCGTCCTATAATATATACATTTTTTTCTTTTATTTAAAGATGGGCCACCAAGGAGACCTGATATTCTCCTCTAAGAAGGTGTTCTTTAGATGGTTAGATCAAGCTCTACTTGGAATACTATAGTTCTAGGGTTCGACACTGAACTTTCCTCATGAGGTTTGCTCCTGCATTAAGACTCAGAACCTCTTCTGAATGTAGAACCTGTGGGAAGGTTCTGTGACCAACCAAAGAACCATTCTTAGCATGGTTGGCTTGGTGGTCCTGTGGATGGTCCAGGAGATGTTCCAGAATGGGTTCCGTTTTTCTGAATGTAGACATTTGATTGCCTGAAAATAGACCTTGTAGGATCTACATTCAGAACACAGAACCTTGTAGGATTCTACAATAAACAGAGAACCATTCAGAGCACTGGATGTAACTGCTTCCCCTGCATTCTTGGCATAGCTCCATGATGGTCCTGTGGATGGTATAATTTTTTAAAGAACCCTTTCTTGATTGAGAACTTACTGTTGAGGAATTATTTAAAAAAAAAAAAAAAACATGACTGATTATGTACACTACTGATTTTTATGACTGATTACTGACACTACTGAGTAAAATATTTGACAATTTCCTTTTTTTTTCACCTGCAGTGCCAGGGGTAGGACTTGCCTGGCTAATCACATCTCATGTTCATGAACAATTTAACATTATATTTGAATATATAAAATTAGAATTAAAATTAGAGAATCTGTCAAATTTAACATATGTAACATATTTGATGGTCAATTAATATTCCCAATGACAAGGAGCTATTGTAGATAAAAATGAGAGAACACTTACCACAGTGTGTTTAAAATGAATGCCACAGAGAAGAATGTGATCATGTGATGCTGGTCACTTGGCATTGGGACAAATCATCTTTGAGTTCTGTTAGCAACACAGTTTACAGAACTTTTGCAAACTTGAGATATTTAAATTATTTAAATAAGAAAATATGTCTTTTATACATAAATTAAATATAATTGTTGTTAATTGGTGGCTTTTTAGCTAAGAAACCCACAACTGCAAAAGCAGACATGGCAAAAATTGTCAATTTGGGAATATCATGACAATTTTCAAGCTAGGTGACGCATAGGTTATCCCTCATGATTGTGTTATATTACAATATTTAGAAAAATTGATACCTATCATCAATGGACATGTTGTACCCTTAATTATAGAATGACTCAGATGAAGTGCTATTTTAGAAAGTTAAAACCAGCAAACTTACACCTTTCCCCCACTGGTACATTTGAAATGTAAAAAAAAATTTTTTAATTAAGACTAATTTGGACATTTGTCTGCCCTATTTTTATAAAGTGGGTCAACATTGAGAACTACACGCTTTGGAAAAAAAAAAAAAAAAAACTTGAATGGTTCTGGAAATGGCAAAACAGTTCCACCCTGAAATGAACTTATTTATTGTAGCAGCATGTTTTCCAACACAGAGTCATCATTAAGGTGCTAGATACAGTAGAACCCTTAATAGTCTCCCATCTTTCCTCTTGTAACTTTTTCAGAAACAAATTAAAGCCAGTCCAACTGAGCCTCAACCATGTTCAGACATGCCTTTATCCTTCATTCGTGAGCAAATTATAGGTCACTAGTAAGAGATGAGGTACATCTGCATGAACAGGAAGCATGATTACCACTCCACTCCCCTTATTCCACACCAAACCCCCATCACTTCTTTAAAAAGTGTGTTTGGGGGGGGGAACAGCTTTGAGTAAGAGATTTATGAGCCCTTTCTGGAGCTGAGCGCTGATGACAGGGTGCCATCACTTCTGTCATTCATCAGGTAGAAAAATTGATCTGAGCGTTGCGGCGTGAGCTATTCATCCTGTTGATAATTATGCACAGCATCACTGACCGGCCTGCTTTCAGCTGCCAAACCCGCTGAGATGAAACACAGAGGCCTGCAATCGCTGAGTTATGGCTATCTAACACACACCTCCTCCTTCGCCAGAACCGGTGTACAGTGTTATGATTTACTGCAGTGGGCGTTAAACAGATGCGGTTTGCTCTGCTCAGCGAAAACAGAGCTCACCTTATTATTGTTTTGCCGTGCTTTGATATTGATGGTGGAAAGCTTATGTTGAATCATCATTTTACTTCCAATAAAGCTAATATGATTCACCAGAAGATTCTGGTGTCATTAAGTGATTTGGCTAGTTGAGGAACAAGTTAGAACCTTACTTATAGTATGTTATACGTAGCAGCTATAAATACACTGATCATTTTTGTTGGTATTGTTTTTATTGTGTATGTTCCACTTGTGATGCCAGGGAGGCTCTGGCCCTTTGGGGCATGTCTCCATAAGACCTCTGGGGATGTGCTGTAGTGTCTGGCACCGGGACGTTAGCGGCAGATCCTTCGGGTGCTGTGGGTTGTGGGGTAGGGCCTTCGTGGATTGAATTTGTTTGTCCCATGGGTGCTTGATTGGATTGGGATCTGGAATGTTCGGAGGCCACATCAATGGCCTTGAACTCTTTTCCTGTTAAGCACCACATACGGCAGGCTGTGATGCAATGGGTGTTCTGATACGTTTCTATTTTAGCCAGCATTTACCTTTACAGCAATTTGTGGTGTATTGGCTTTCCTGTAGGATTTAACCAGACAGGCTAACCTTTGGTCCTTATAGCCATGGTTGAGCCTTGTGTGCTCATGATTCTTTTCACCAGTAGTATAGGAACCTATTATTTAATATGCTGAACATATTCTATGAGCGTTCCTCACATGCTCTTTGATTATTATTTTTTTTTCTAATGAGGTTTTACTAGAAATCATAACTGAAACTTGCATGTTCATGGAAATATGGAATACAATGTGCACCAAAAATTTTAGTTTGCTCTTATTATTTGGCGTCTTGTTCATCTTGTTCATATCATTCCCAAGGTACTAATGTTACACATTCTTATTTTCGTATTTGTGAGTACAGTTCCAGCCATCTACAGTGTCTTATGGACGAGCCCTAATAAACACACTCATTACTAGTTTGCGACACTAAGTGAGAATATTACTGAAGCGATAATGTATGATTTGCCCTTCAAAACGCACAGTGTGAATAGTGTGCTGAAAGAAACAGGGTGGGGAAACTGGGCAGAAATTTTTTTGTTATGCTTTTATTCCAGCCATGGAAAATGTGATTAGGTTTTGTACTGAAATACCAAGGCATGTTGTACTGTTCCTCTGTGCTAAGCCTTTCCTTCCATGAGGGAGCTTTTTTTTTTTTTAGGAAACTGGAACAAACAAGCTCATGTATGAAAAAAATGGAGAGCGTTTTTAATCTCCATATCTATGAGGTGGAGAAAATGTCGATTATTGATTAATACTGCTTAACATTTTGGAGAAAATACAAGTTTAATTAAAGAAACGAAATGGGAAGTCCTTTTCTTGAGGTTCTGCCACCTTCACCACAAAACCCCATATCAGAAATGAAACTATCACTTCTGCTTGAGTGTACATACGGGTGTGATTTTCAGAAATGGATGAAATCTAAAAACGCTTATAGAAAACAGGTGGGTGTTTGTTTGTTTGTTTTTTAGAGCTACGGTTGCTCAGATTGGTTCTTAGGTTCATTCTGATTTAGAGCTGCTTTCTCATAGGAAAAACGCTATTTTATGGTTCTACGATTTAAAGTGCACTTTAAATTCCCTAGGCTGCAAAAGCAAGGGAAAAAGCAGGGCTGGGAACTGTGTGATACGGACATCCCTTTCAGAAGGGGACTTTCAGGAAGGACACACTTTACTTCATTATCTGGGAATTAAATAGTCTTACTCCTCTCCCAAAGCGCATGTGGGATAGCAAGGTTATTTTTGGTCATCAAGCAAATAAATATAGGAAAGTACAAAATGGAGCAAAGCCTTCATATTTCTGTTACATGTTCAGGCCCGAAATGTAAGATGTGCATAAAAATCTCTATATATTCCACATCAAGTTTGGGGGACTTTGCAAAGGGTCCAGGGATAGGAGAAATTGACGTGTTTTCCTATTAGAGAAGGTTCCAAGTTGAACCTCTTTAAGATGCCAAGAACCTGTAACAATCCAAGGAGCCCTTGAGGAGCCCAGTGACTTATGAGAGTTGCAATGCCAGATGCAAAAATGCAGTGCAAGGCTGAGATAGTGAAAGGAAAATGAATGTGTTCGCCAGGTTAAACTAGCAAGTCTCCAACAAATTAGCTATTATGGTATCTATTAACCCTTTAGTTTCATTTTTCTCTTATCCATAGTGTCGGATTTAAAATAAAAGAACGAGCAACTAGTGTACATCGCATTTCAAGACCTTCTTGAGGGTCTCTAGTTGCTCCCTTTAGAGCCGATGCTTGATGATTCTGTGTACGAGGAGTGTTTAATTTGTAGTGGGACTTGTGATGAAATTTGTGGTGAATAGACGCATCAGCAATGTAGAAATTTCCAAAGGTCTTGCAAACAATGTTTGTTTTTAAAAGTTGTTCTTTGTGCAATGTCAGTGTGTTGCTTCTGCTGGATCAGAGGTCTTCAGCTCAAATTACATAATCTTGGCGAAAAGTGAATAATTAACGCTTCTGCTCTATTTGACATGATGCCAGAGATGCAACTGCGTGCACTAGTTCAACTTCTGAACCAACCCATGTGTCTATAGGTTTTGCACTGTCTCGCTGTGTATCATTCTCTTTGTCTGAGGTACAACAGAGAAATTCAGCGTCTTGCATCATGAGCCGGGTGTGGGAATTTCTCCGGTGTCACTGCAGAGAGGTTATAGAAATCCCAGTAAGCCTGTCCTGAAGATTAATTGTGAAGTAGATCGATCGTGATCACGGTGTCTTTTGAGGGGAACAAAAATCCCCCTCCGAGCGACAGGCAGCCTTGTTAATGTTTTATCCTGAGAGTGTTTAGCTATTCAACACGTCCCTTTGTGTCTATGCAGCTGGAGCACTGAGTGATGAGAATCTTCACTGGCCGCTCAAGGAGCTGAGATATCTCAAAGGGCGAGAGTGAAAGAAGGAGTGAAAGAAAAATTGAAA
This sequence comes from Clarias macrocephalus, assembly GCA_011419295.1. Classification (NCBI taxonomy): domain Eukaryota; kingdom Metazoa; phylum Chordata; class Actinopteri; order Siluriformes; family Clariidae; genus Clarias; species Clarias macrocephalus. Next base: position 30,600 of record JAAGKR010004360.1, on the reverse strand, counting down.
GAGAGGGAAAGAGAACGAGAGCACTCGCAACCTGCTCCTTTCCGTCAACGTTACCATGTGTTTATGTTAATGAGCGATTTTTCTCCCGCCTCAGGAAGAAGAAAGAAGACTGATGGCATCACCTGCACCTTCAGCGCTCACACACCTCCTGAAATGACATTACAGCGAGGGAGCCGTAGCTCAGCTAGCTCCGAAGCTTTTATTATCAGCTCGGCTGGTTGAGTAGGCTTTATTAAAGTGGCTGCTTGGCTTCGAGGACTCGTGCCTCAGGGGTGCTCATCAGTACTTGTCACTGGAGTCGACCTATTAGTCACCAGGCAGATGTCAGAGCTCCTTGTAAAGGATAGCTGACCCCCCTCTGAGAGCCAAGTGTCTCTTCCAATGGAGAGGGTGACCTCAAAGCATCCCTCCCAGTGTGGAGAGGCCAAAGAGGGCACGCCTGGAGCTAGTGAGGTCGAGGGGCAGAGTGGATTCTAGGAGTTAGGGGCAAACTTGTGGATTTCCTTCCACTGATGGTGGTGATCTGGGAGTGGGGGGACTCTTTGCTATGTTTTTTGCTGACCTGCCCCTGACCTGTGGACCGAGTTAACTGGCCACAATCTGACAAAATGGCAAAGAGAATAAGGAAAAGGTTAACCAACATTATTGCTGATGACAGTTTTTAAAAGCTTCTTGAAGTCTGTCTGTTTTTTTTTTGTTTTTTTTTTGTTCCCCTTCATATTTTGTCATCTGTGGAAGACAGTCTCTGCCTGTTGATGTTTAAACTGCTAATGGATTTAGATACAGACTGAACGTTTTATTCAAGTAGTAGCTTATTTAACACATTACAGTTACACCGGTATAATGAGATCATTTGTCCAAAAAGTGGGTGTGTTAATGTTGATTTACAAAGAAAAATTGCACAGATTACTTACACTGCGGGAGGAAACATTATGTAAATGAGGTTCTGTAGATGTTTAGACATCAAAGACATTGCTGCAATAGTAGCTGAGCTTGAACCTCAGGTATAATGCTGACTGAAAGAAAATAAACACGTTAAAAACCTTTTTCAAATACGATAATAAACTAGGAAAATGAGTGCAACAATAGGGGTGGTCGTTTTTAACAAATCATTAGGAAAACGATTTTATCAAGACGCCATCATTTTTAGAAACTTTGATTGCGTCGCTAATAATTTAGTCCAAAATATTCATTATTAAGAACTATTCAATGACATAATTCTGTCTTTACCTGGCAAAAACTGACTTCTGCAAATTTTCCACTGGAGGTGAGCTTTAGTAAATCAAGGCCTAAGCTTAGTTTAATAGGTTAAACTTTTAATTACCAAGGTTGCTAAAGTCACAACATCAAATCAGCAGCACCTTATAATAATACCTTATAATAAATACCATCCAATTCTTTTACAGAATTAAAACACCTACTATATGAAGGTTCTAATATTACAACTATTTTACATGAAGTAAGACTATGTTGCCTTTACATTCTTGTGATACTGCTGTTGGAAATCTTTGTGTGTTTGTGTGTGTGTGTGTTCTAATATATTGAGATCCTGCAGTCCCGGTGTATAGGAGCTTAGGGAGATGCTAATGTAGAACAGATGTATCCCAATGAGGCAGCTGCTGGACTCTGCTCTGTGTGTTTGCATGTGTGTGACTCATGAGCATGACTTTTCGCTGCTACACTATCAATCAAACTGAGTGTAAATATTCTGCATTGAGATTCATGTGACAGACCTTCGTCTTTACCCGGGGTGGGGGGGGACATCAGACTGGCATGGCAGGTTGCGTCGAACCCTCCATCTACATGAGAACAAACCACACTGAGTCAGTCTATTTATTAGAATGGGAATAAACATTTACTTAAGGATTGGTCATTGATATCTTCCTATCACTCATACCTTAGTCTCAGTGTCACTGTATTTACACTACATTACAAAGGTGCTCTGAGATAAGTCAGGTCTTTGTACTCTGGTGGTTCCTTGTATCTCACCCTAATCATAATTTTCTTTTATAATTTAAAATTTTTAAATAAATCTGCAGCTTTATTGCAAATTCTTAAGTTGCACTACTGTAACTTACCAGGATTTCTATTAGTTTTATGCTTGATTAGGGTTGTCGCCTCACATCTCTAGGGTGCGGGTTCGTTTCCCGCCTTGTGTCGGTGTGCATGGAGGTTGCATGTTCTCCCTGTTGCTCCGGTTTCAGGGAGAATTCGGGGATTAATGAAAATAACTGCCATTTCAAAATTGCCCGTAGTTTGTGAATATGTGGTTGATTGTTGACCAGAGGTCCTACCACGGTTGTAAAAGTGGGAATAAATACAATGGTGACCATGGATGGATGGAAAATAGCCATTACAATTGAAATGTTCACTGCTAACATAACTGATCCTGACAGAATTCCTGAACAACCTTTCAACGTATAGGCTTAAAGTTATAAGTGATCTCCTGTCGATAGGATGAGTATACCTTTTGAGGGGATTCATAAATGTCAAAACATTACTTCTAATAAAGAGCTAGCTAATATGAACTAACATCTCAAAAATTCTTGACAGAAAAAATTCTTTGACATCAAAAACCTTTCAGTTGTAGTCACATATGTTTACAGCATGTGCTACAGAGATTAGTCAGCTAGCTAACATGAGTTGATAAGCTGATAACCTGAGGTAACTTTGTTATCAAATTTATAAATATCTATATTAAAAACTACTTCCATTAGCCAACCTACTGAGAAACTTGCTAAAACTAGCTAGCATTATTTAACCTGTAGCATTCTAAAAGGATTTCTGATTTTCGTTAATAATAACACATGTTCAAAGATTTCATTATTAACATTAGCCAACTAGCTACGATGACTGAACCTTTTATTTACATACTTGAGATCTTCTGTCAATATGATGGGTAAATTTTCCCATTAATTAATTATCTTTAAGGCTTCTCAGAGGATTCATCAATGTTAAAATTTTACCTCCGATAAAGAGTTGACATCACCTTAACACTTAACGTCTGCTAATCTGACCAGACCTTTGAAATATAGCCACAGATGTTTATAATATGTGCTACGGACAATACCTGGCCAAATTACATGAGGATTCTACAAGGAATTTGTGTGATATTTATAGGTGTTATAACTCCCACTATTAGCCGACTAGCTAAGATGAGTTTACCTGACAGAATCCCTGACTGGATATAGTCATATATGTTATAGCATTCCATGCTAATAAGTTAATTAGCCAGCTAGCTAATTACTCAACTAACTTGACAACATTCTGAAATGATTCTTTATTCTTATTAATACTGACTGGTAGTTTTTATTTGTAAAATTAGCCACCTAGCTAACATGAGTGAACCTAACAGAAATTCAACGAGGATTTTAGGTTACAGGATTCTACTAATAGGATTACTTTTTTTATTACAAAAAAACAGATGTTAACTTTTAATAGCAATAAATATACTTCCAGATTGTCTAAAAGCTCTAACATGCTAGCTAACGTGACTAACCTGACAGAAATTCCGACTAGAAATGAGTAATGTGCATTAATGCTGATTAATTTAACTGCTAATGCTAGTTATCATTTGCTAACCTGACAGGATATTTCTGAAAAGAATTTTTTTTTTTTTGAAGACATTTGCTTTTAAAGAGTAACATTTCAAGAGTGTGTCTCTGAGTCAACATACCGTACATACAACCAGTCTGCAGACGCTTGTCAGTTTCCAGGATGTTTTCCCACGGCAGGATTTCCTCTCACTGTTTACTTATATGACATAATGAGCACAGACACCTCTGAATGTTCAGGGACGTGAGGAACAGATTTGTTAAGGTGTATGTGTGAGCGTGTGGTGTGGGTGTTGGCATGTAGAGGCCTATTTTAATGACATGCCTCCTGGAAATGTTAGAAAGTGTATGACATCATTGTCTTGAGCGAAGTGAAGGCGACAGAGAGGGGCTGCTGGCTATGCCCAAATGTCTGCCCAGCAACTTAGTGGCTGACATGAGCAAATTTCAACATATTCACATAAAACAGTTTAGGTCTCAGGACACGTGCAGGGCTTTTATTGCTGTACTTGCTTTTGGGAATAGTCCAAAGCTTAAAACTGCTTTCACTAAAGGATTGAAGCTAATTCTCCTGATGTGTATGCACTCCTAGCCGTCTAGGCTGTATTGCCTTTAATCTGATGTATGTGTCGAATTTAATAGAAGGTACTTATCTCCCAATCAGAATCAGTTCAGGAATGTAAAATGTAGAAAAGCTTTTAATATGTCACTTTAACAGCGTACGCCGAACTGCAAATTCAGATCTTTTATTCCGCTCCTCCAAGATACCGTATCAATTCCTTCCACAAAGCCTTATTGACTTGCTGTGCTGATAGAACTTTTCAAATTACCTTAGACAACCTAACTCTCGCTTTACACCAAATCAAGAACATCTGCGAACGCAGAAAAGAAAAAGAATTAAAGACAACGAAGCAAGAAAAGCCAACGTTGTGGCGCAGTGCAGGTCGGAGAAAAGGCGAGGTTTCTTTGTAGCTCCGCATTGGAGTTCATGGCAGGACTGCGGTTTGACTGGCAGCCGTGTGTTTCTTTGATCCCAGATTTCACAGATGCATTTATGCATTTCAATGACAACACATCTTTATTCCCAGTGTCTCAGACAGCCACCCCTCCTTTCCCGTCGCCAAAAATTTGCTCCTCGCTCTGCAATTGGCATTCTGGAATGGTTGTTTTTTACACTTGTCTTGGAGGACTCTTCTGTGACATGGAAAGCCTTTGAAAACTTTTCCTTCTGACACAGAAGAGGAAAGTAGTGTCATTTGAAATGAAATATCTGCTTTCACAACTACGCTCTGTGGAGTTTTCTGTAATGTTACCCTTTTTGATTGAAGAAAAAAAGCAGTTTTTTTATGTTAAGGAATGAAAGCTCAGGTTTGTTAGATTTTTCTCAGCTCATTTTTAGAAATAAAAATAATTAAAGGAAAACATGGGGGTGGGGGGTGGGGGGACTACTACTATAAGGCTAATTCTAATCTGCGAATTTGCATCGTTGACCAATAGCAAAGATGATGTGGCTGAATTCCAGAATAGATTTTAAATAAAATACCTTAACACACATACTGTTGTTGTTTTTCTTTTAATGCTTATGGTCAATGAATTATCAAGTTTGCTATGAAAAGCACTGCAAGGTTAGGAAGAAAGGCAGACTGTCAACCATCCACAGTACGTATGTACGAGGAAATCAATTTTATTTTTATTGAAACTAAATTTGGTGTAGTGGTTGGCACTGTCGCCTTGCATCTCCAGGGTCCGGGTTCGATTCCCGTCTCTGTGTGCGTGGAGTTTGCATGTTCTCCCCGTGCTTGGTGGGTTTCCTTCGGGTTCTCCGGTTTCCTCGCACAGTCCAAAGACGTGTAGGTGAGGTTAAAATGTAAATTGGTATTTTATTTGATATAGGAATATTGTCTTAACTCCATACTCTTCGAGGTGAAATTCTACACAAGAACTCAGGTCACCTACATTCTTGTCACTTCTTGATCACAGCCAGGGGTGTAATGTGGATGCTCAGGGAAAAAGATCCTGTGGAATAAAACTGTTTTGAAGAAAGGATTCCAATGCATTAATATGTCAGAGGAGCCCAAACTCGTACTCCTGCCCCTGGTCATAGATTTCTTAAACAAGAACTAATGGCAGATTTCTAGGATTTACACTTGTGGTGACATCTCCTAGACATCCACAGAAAGCATTTTCTATGACAAAATTTCAGGTGTTCAACATTACATCCTTTGATCGCACTCTAAATCATTCCTTGTCTTAACCCTTACTGTAATTTGCGTCGGGAATTCCTGGAGATCGGCATATTTGGGAAACAAAAAGCTTGAAACCGGATCCGGCGTGTCCTGGAGCTGTCTCTCTCTCTCTCTCTCTCTCTCTCTCTCTTTCTTCTTCTCATCCTCCTCCTTATCATTTGCGCCAGTGCTGCTGTGTGCTGTGGGGGCGGGTGATGGGCCGAGGTCTTAGGGCTGTGGGGCGAGAGGGCTGGAGCTGTTTGTAACAGTTCCTCCTTGAAGTCGGAGACAGCTGAAGGAAGTGTCCAGATTTATGATGGCAGCGCTTGCTTCCTCCGTCATGGTGTCTAACCAGGAAAAGTAGAAAGGGAAAGCAGAAGGGTTGTAAATCACAATATTTCAGTGCTGTCCCATTTAACAAACAAACACACACGTTCAGTTATCCATACATCTCTGCACACACAAATTAGAGTAGATTCTGACAGTTTGAACAGTGCAGTTGCACTTATTTACCACAAAATTGATAACCATCTCGGTAGTTTGAATTGGCCTGAAATGTGAGTTCGCTTTCTCGCAATTACTATGTTCTCTTGGATGAAAAATGTTTTCAAGTCTGTAAGTAAAAATATTTCTCTTCCATCAACCGCATTGCATCTAGTGTTTCGCAGTAACTTGCGTCATTTCCCCCACAGACAACAGCAATATTCCATGGCTTTCTCAAAATACTATAATTAAGTCATCATGCTATTTTACCATTGCCCAGGGAGTCCATTTGTATTTGGCTCCATCGTGAAAAAAAATAATAATAAAATGGGGTGACTAGCGCGTACCTAAAGAGAACCTCTCTCCACAGGATCTGTTTATCCAGCTGAAGTCCGGCGGAGTCCTGCTGTTAAGCAGCAGAGAGCAAAATAAGCCTGTCAGAGCAAAGGAATACATTATGTCTCTTGTCTTCGTTTATATTTTACTAACTACAGACACAGGTCCATTGTAGAAAACTCTTTCTCTGTGTGTGTGTGTGTGTGTGTGTGTGTGTGTGTGTGTGTGTGTGTGTGTGTGTGTGTGGTTGTAGCAATATTTTTCTCATGTGCTACTTTGTTCTGTTCCAGCCCTGATGTCTGAAAACATTTTATATGTAGCAGTTACACATTAGCCGGTCTCTAATGACTCGGTTTCGTCCTCGGCAATAACGCGGGACGTGCAGCATTTATCACGGCGCCCGTTGAAGCACAGCCAATATGGCTTTAATATGATTTTAAAGAGTGATGTATGTTGAGTCTCACACTCCCCTGCGGTGCAACACTCCACACTCCACTTGTCACGTGGCTGTCACACAGGCAGAGACGGTGATATAAGCTTTAATATTGATAACGGGGTCCTAATTAGCCATGATAAATAATGAGGCAGCAGTCTGTGGTCCACTCACTTTGCTACTGTGTTACTATGCTTATTCCTGCTCCGAACCCTGATTGAAATGACAGACAGCAAAACAGAGACACAGACTGATGTCTGCCATAATTTTTCCTACATTATTAGATAGATAGATAGATAGATAGATAGATAGATAGATAGATAGATAGATAGATAGATAGATAGATAGATAAAAATGGATGGTTGACACAGACAGACATACAGATAGATAGCTAGACAGACAGACAGATGGACAGTCAGACAGATGGACAGTCAGACAGTCTTTGAAATAGACAGACAGACAGAGACACAGACTGATGTCTACCATCATTTTGCCTACATTATTAGTAATACAGATAGATAGCTAGACAGACAGATGGACAGTCAGATGGTCTTTGAAATAGACAGGCAGACAGACAGACAGACAGACAGACAGACAGATAGATAGATAGATAGATAGATAGATAGATAGATAGATAGATAGATAGATAGATAGATAGATAGATAGAAATGGATGGTTGATACAGACAGACATATAGATAGATAGCTAGACAGACAGACAGATGGACAGTCAGACAGATGGACAGTCAGACAGTCTTTGAAATAGACAGACAGACAGATAGACAGACAGAAAGACAGAGACACAGACTGATGTCTACCATCATTTTGCCTACATTATTAGTAATACAGATATGATTACTTATTAGTAATCATCCCATTATTAGTAATACAGATGGATGGAAAGTCAGACAGTCTTTGAAATAGACAGACATAGATAGATAGATAGATAGATAGATAGATAGATAGATAGATAGATAGATAGATAGATAGATAGAAATGGATGTTTGATACAGACAGACATACAGATAGATAGATAAACAGACAGACAGACAGATGGACAGTCAGACAATCTTTGAAATAGACAGACAGACAGACAGACAGAGACACAGACTGATGTCTACCATCATTTTACCTACATTATTAGTAATACAGATATGATTACTTATTAGTAATCATCCCATTATTAGTATGGCTAGACAGTCAGACAGTCTTTGAAATAGACAGACAGACAGATAGACAGATAGATAGATAGATAGATAGATAGATAGATAGATAGATAGATAGATAGATAGACAAGCAAGCTGAGAGAGAGAGAGAGAGAGAGAGAGAGAGAGAGAGAGGGAGAGAGAGAGAGATAGTGCTTGATAGACAGATGGACAGATGGATGGAAGGCTTACACATAGCGATATAAGGCTCATGTAAATTTATTACCAGAATTACATTAAGGAGTAGCAGCTACTAATAGTTACGGCATTATTAACAATAAACTGCCAGGGCACTAATGCATCTCGACAAGGGCTTCTCAGTTATTAGATTTTCTTTTTTTTTAAAACCTGTGGGCTGAATATTTGCTGATATCCTGTGATTGTCAGAGAGCCCTTTTGAAGTCCCATAACTTAGACAATGATATTAACATGCCTTAGCTTTGCTTTGCAACATTAATATCTGGAGCTGTGTCCGTCTATACTGCTAATCAATATGATTTAATTTCATTCCTGGACAAGCGGTTTTGTTCTCCCGGCTAACACTGAATTAGTTTCCCTACAGCAAAATGTTTAAGCTTAATTTTTTTCCCTGGTAGTCCTTCTGAACCATTTATGAAACTTTTTAAACATTACCTTCTTGCTCATACAGCACCTTGTACTTTCTGTCAAGAATAAGCACGAAACTCATTCACCGAGGCGCCAACTAAGACGTGGCAGACCTCAAATCTATGTGATGAACGTGGACTGTATGTAAAGTGCATTCCAGTTCATAAAATGTCCTGTTTTTCATTTCTGTTCCCATCACTGTCACTCGGATCTAGTAACCTCTGTAAATAGGGAAGTGAGCCCTCGGCACAGTGTCTGACCCCTTCGGGTTAAGAATGTGAACCACAGATTTCTGCTGATGACCACGGGTTAGCCCTCAGGCTAGTTAGCAAAAAGAATTATGTCACTACCCAAGCACTTATTGTCCCTGCTTCTCCTTTTTTAATACAGATGCAACCCAATTCAGTGACATTTTATTCTGAATGAACAGTTTGTATATACTGTGCGTATGATATACTGTACACAAATATGATAATACACTTATAAGCTTATTTGTAGCAAGGATTTACTTAAAAAAGGAACCGATTCTTGGAAATATCAAGTTTCATTTTTTAAGGCAGGAGAAAAAAAAATTCCCTTGGAAAATTGATTAATTCGGTCTTTAATGAATTTAACACGCATTAGACGTAGGTTTGAACGTCCTAAATGTTTAAACCACAAAAGGAACCCAACAGCCTGTGGTCCATTTATCACGTCCTCAAGAGGTAAAAGGACACATGTGGCTGTTACCTCAACAGAGGCCATGGTAGAGGTGACTCCCCGAGGCATGAGAGCGTTGTTTAAAAATGACTCCGGTATAGGGCTTGAAATGCGCATGTGTGCGTCTTGAGACATTAAGAGAGGAGTGGTCTGAAGCATGGAGAGCCTAGGAGACCCACAACACCCTGCGAAGATTTATATGAGGGAAGGTCGAAGGTCAGGGAGCTATTAATCACGACGAAGAAAGGGATTAAATAGCTGGGTCTCACAAGCAGATGAGAGAGCGGCCAATTGAAGCGTTTATAAGAGTGTGTTGTGTCTGTCTTAGATTACAGAGCGTGGGCCGTGGGCTAAACATCCATCTGAGCCCGAGCGCTGCTGCGCTCTGTAATCATGAGGCCAGATCGGCTCTACAGCGGCCGCTCATTCAACTCAAGCGCCAGTCTACTCCGCAGCCTACCAGTCCACGTCATTTAAAACTCACTGATAGGTTTTAACATTTACAGAGAAAAAATACAAAGAGCAAAACGTCACCATCAATTAATGGTTGATTACATCGATTTTGAAGAACGAATCTCCGGTTTGACTGCAGTTTGAATCCCGTCTCATGACTCTGTTATGTAAATCTCTGTTATGAGTCAGGACTTAAGTCTCTGCGCTATCAGGCTACAAACTCTGGACTGATAAATCTCTAACATGCCCGTCCAAGTCGAAATTTCCAACCTATGACTTTTGAATCTCTGCTCTTACGCCATGCCAAGTCTCAAGTCTCAAGTCTCTGTCCAGTCAGTTGTGTCTGACATGGATACATGAGCCACAGGTTCGAGTTATAAGTTCAAATCTTTGATATTTGAGTCCAGGTCGAGATTCTGAAATAGTTTAAGTGGTTACATGCAGATACAGATGATTCTTGAGAAAGACAAGACTTAAATTTGTACTTAATATTCCGTCATTTTAAAAGATGCCGATTCGATTTAGCACAAGCTCCATATGAGTCTCAGCTGAACTTTGGAATGCGTTTTTGCCCGTATGGAGGTTTGTGGACTCGCGTTCCGGGTGGCACACTTCATAGTCCGTTGTACACCGAGCAGGAAAACGTATAACGACCTTGACTTATGGTAATGTACTTACATTCACATCACTTCTGATTTAAGACAGACTTGAAAAATCTGATCTACCGTATGCTATTATAGGAAGTCTCGGAGCTATGAGTCAAATGAAATTTTAGCATTTTTGAACTACGCTTCCAGATCAAGTCTCAAGTCAAGTCGTATACGTTGCGAACCAAAGTCAAGTTTTTGGGCTTTAAGTCCAGGCTAATAGTCCTGGTTTGAGTCTGAGTGACAAGTTTGGAGCTTCTTACTCAAATCCCCCTGGTACGCTGACCATGGTTTGACTCGCACCTGGGGCTGGGGTACAACAAGTCAATTAGCTGAACTCTCTGAGAAAGTCGAAGCTGTTTATTTCCTGCACTTTTCCCACATCTTATGGAATTAGGTGCTGAGTCAGAGTCTGTCTTTCATCACAACTGGACCCAGCATTTGTTTTGGAGAACACAGACTGTTCTGAGTGTTGCTTTCGACCATTGACTACCCTCATCATGCGGTGTGGTGTGGTGTGCTGGTCTTGCACAAATTACACTCTGTACTTTCACTCGATTCCTAAGAAACCGCAAAATTAATCAAGTGAGGAAAATGGCTTTACCACATGCAGCTATAAACACTGTTTAGGTCTGTTTCGCAACGCCGATGCTTGGCTTAAGTAGAAATGTTGGCCGTGTACAGTACGCAGGCATGTACTAAACTGCCAGATGTGCCACTCTAGTTTTATTGATTATCACGAACTGCCTTAGGGAGGGTTTAAATGTAGGGGGGGGGAGTAAAACGCCTCGATTGATTTAAAGCGTCGCAAGCTGCACTAAGTGCGTTGATTATTTCTTGGACTGGTGAGTATATGGAAAAGAAACTGCACCAACCTCACCATAGATGATTTAAGGAAAAGACGTAGTAATGCAGGATTTTTTTACTCATTAAAAAAAAAAGTCTTTCTAACTCTTTTCTTTTCTAACCTTCTATGTTCAGGTTCTACATGAATGAGGTTTCTCCAAACACTTAGAAGGATTCCTTCTCGAAAAGATGTTGATTAAGATCATGATCGAACTGATTAATCAACGACTCATGCCATAATGATTAATCAGACTAGTTTATAATATTAATTATCACCAAATGCAATCAAAATTTCAGATCTGATTGGTGATTCATTTTCTCCAACAGCAGTTCGGGGAAAAGTTCAGTAGCTGTTACATAACTGTAACAGACCTGTGAAGTGAATTGCCGTAAAAGAATGACTTTATAGCTGTTACCATGTAAACAACAGCCTGTTTTGCTTGCTGTTCCAGAATGTTAAAAGAAACTACAGTATACAGTACATGCATGAATATAAAAAATATAGCATGAAAAAATGCATGGAAAAAAATTGAACAGATCATTTTTAATATGGAAGAAAATCAGTTGTAGAGGAGGAATAAAACACAGGGTTAGGGTTAGGTATGTTAGGGTTAGGGTTAGGGTTAGGGTAATTTTATGCTGTGATGTGCTGTTTAAAAATAGTCAACATTAACAATCAATTTCTAATACTAAGTTTTCCTATTTGAGCGTGCTCATAATAATATTAATCCTGAAACTTATGATAAAACTGATGGACATGAGCAATTTTATTATTTACCATGGGAGGCACCGCGGGACTTTGTACTGTACCAGTGTAGGTACTATAGTGTATCCCATGGTAGTACTATGGTACTACCATACTGTAATACTTTGGTGAATACCTTGGTACCATTTGGATAGTGCAGTGGCTACCAAGTTTAACAGGTATCTGCTATAGTATGCGTGTGCTTTTTGTTTATTTGTTTAGTCAATAAGTCGTGTCCGATTCTTCATGACCTCATGGATGACCTACATGCTTGGCAAGGATACTGGAATGGGTTGCTATTCCCTCGCCAGAGGACCGTCTACATTGGCTAGGAAACTAGCCAACGTAGCCTAAGCAATTAGCCTAACCTGCATGTCTTTTGGCTGTGGGAGGAAACCCACCAAGACCATGCACACAGACCCCACAAAGGGAATCGAACCCAGGACCTGGAGGTGCAATGTGACAGTGCTAAACACTAAGCCACTATGCCGCCATGGTTGTACATACTGTACCATATAAGATATGTTAGTACTTTCAGTACTACTACTATGGTATAGTACAGGCAGTACCATATTAGATACCTGCTGAATTTTGGTATCCACTGTGGTAGCCAATAAGTACTTTGGTATTCTTCAAAGTATTATTTTCCTTTGTAGGAAATATAACTTCGGCTTCGGAAATATAACTTCGCCATAACTTCGGCGGTTAGTATATGAATATTGCCATTACGGTACATAAACATGTATAACATTTTTTTGACCATATCATGGTGTGTGCCCCATAGTACCATACTACTGTATATTGTATAACCATGTATGTACCATAGAATAGTACATGTACCGTTATACCAAAGTATGTACCATGGTACTGTAGCACCATGTACCATAGTGTGGTATATGTTCTGCACTACTGCATATAAGCAAATAAGTACCATGGTAAAGGTACAACCAGGCTACTTTTGTATCTATCCCATGGTAAAATTTCTCATGGATAGGCCCAGATATGATCAACATCCAAGCCTGAGAGAACCGTTAAACCCCTTTAGCTTATTAACTCCACACAATCAGAGCTGTTGTTTTGGAGAAAGTACTTAGACCATTATTCCTGCACCGTAGACGATGTACTGCTCTCAAACACGAAACGACTCTGTGTCAGTCTCCCTGTTCATATCATCCTTATCATTCACACATACACAAGCACACACTCAGTCTGAACTGGATCCCAGACACCGCTGCTTTGGGTTTATTGAATAGTGTCGACAAACGTCTTTGATCTCTAATGCGCAGTGTGCTGCATTAATTATGGATCCTCCTGCTGGGCGATCTGCGCCAAGCGCTTTCAAACACTCTGCAGGTTTTTTTTTTTTTTTTTTTTTTTTTGGCAGGTTGATTCCTGGACACCGTGTGTATATATACTATACACGAGCATTTGCATGCACAACCTAAGAGCTGTGCAAGAAAAGTTCTATACTGCCTCTTCAGCATCCTGGATCTAAGCCAGCATCTCTCTCTCTCTCTCTCTCTCTCTCTCTCTCTCTCTTGCTCTCTGTTTCTCTTGGCTTGCTGTTAGAGCTAAGAGCGATGATACATGTATATGCACATGGACAGGTGCCTGGAGAGCAAAATCAGCAATATGAGCAAGAGATAAAGTGTTGTTATGGCCACATTTAGATGACAGCTGTATAATAATGAACAAATGAGCAGGTTCCTTTTCAGTATAAATGCCATCGGTGAAGTGCTGCTGAAAATCCATATTATTTCCCTGTTTTTTTTTTTTTTTTTAAGGAAAAATAATATGAACATTTAAAGTGTTTATTTTGTAATATAACCCAAGCTTTAAAAAATATTGAATTTGACTGGTCAGCAGGTTTGACAATAAAGCTGGCTCTATACGAACGCATTTGCTATAATACATTGTTGTTACTATGGTAACTGTTAATGTAGTTACAGACTTGTATAGACTTGTACAGCGGCATATAATATAAGGCTAAATATAAAATGGAAAAAGTATTTAACGTTATTGGAGAAAGATGAATAATGTTTGATATGGTGAAGCTTTCTGTTAGGAGATATTTATGTAACATTTACAGAAGGAGTCTCCAGTGTCAGCACTTTGTAACAACCAGTGTGTTTTTTTTTTTTGCCCTGGGAAAGTCTTCAGATTTCTTTGTAACATTAGAAGCTGCGATAAATTTATTATTTATTATTTTTTTAATTGTCTTATAAAATCCAAGAAAGATATAAATGTAAATGTGGACATGCCACATTAAGTGTAATTATGAATGGACAAAAAGAAAATATTGCAATGGTTGACTCGTTGACTTTGGGACATTTTGTTATTAAAAAGTAATCAACTTCAGGTTAAGCTGTTATTGGAAAACTTCCAATCTTCAGTAACAGCTTTATCCTGGCCGTGTCAAAACGAAAGTTGGAAATGAACTCCTGATTGAGGTGCACGTTTAAAATAAAGCTTTAGTCTCACGTCAGATCATATTCCAAAAAGTTGGTATATGTTTATTCGTTCTGGACATGCGATTGCTTTGATTTCAGCTCCCTGATTAGATTTTCAGATAAGTATGAGGCGGAAAAAAAAAAAAAAAAAAAAAACTTTAAAGCCTTCTTGGGTTAAAGGTGAGCATAACATTTTGTATTTGTAGTCTGAGATTTTTCAGGAGTCAGTTTCAAACCCATGGAGCTGCAGGCTGATCAGAGGTGAACTGCCCAGCAACAAATAACACATAAACCAAAGGATTTCTTTTTTTGTTTTTCAAAATCCTAACACACACACATACATACTCACAATCATGTTTTCTTACTGTCTTAGGGTTGCACATATTACATATTATATCATTTCATTAAAGGACATTGAATGTAGCTTAGTGTCATTGCATAACACTCATTGCAATACACAAAGTCAAAGCCTTGAGATTAAAATCTTAAAAAACTGGCTATTATATAAACTCAGCAGACTGCACATTTTCTACTCGTATAGAAAATGTATATGTAGTAAACATAGTAAAGAAGAATCCTACAGTAATTGCATTAAAAAATCTCCACCTAAAAACATCCTGTATGCAAATAATTTGAAATGAAGTTTTTTTTTTTCTTAGTCGTGAGCTCTGCTTAAGAATGTGACAGATTTTTTTTTTTTTTTTTTTTTAGTGTTTGTAATGCCTTTGGGAGTATTAAATAAGTTAATCTTTTAAAATGTATTTATGAATGCATTTTATATAATGGTGGCATGTTCTCCCCATGCTTGGTGGGTTTCACAGTCCAAAGACTACTACTGTAGCAAATCCATTTAGCAATTCAACCATCTATGAGAAACACGTCATATGTCATTGTTTTAGCAGGAAATATGAAGCAGTCCGAGCGGGTCTGTCTGAGCAGACTCTCCAGACCTAATATCAGACTGAAGTCCTAAATTTAGGCAAAGATGATCTATCTGTCCCTCTATCTATCATTAGCCTATGATTGGCTGTGGTATGACCTATGACATCACACCAGGGTCATTGCTGTATGTGGAAGATAATCTGCAGAGGACCTTTTGAAACCTACATACCCACACACATACACACACACAAACACACTTGTACACTATAAGCAATTTGGAAATCTCAATTGCAGTGCCTTCAACACTCGCCTTTGGACCGTAGGAGGAAACCGGGGTACGTGGAGGAATCTCACCACCAAGCTTGGGAAGAAAATGCAAACTTCATGCACAAGAGTGAGAGATTCTGTTCGAACCCTCAACACTGGAGGTGAAATGCAACAGTGCTAACCACTAAGCAGGAAGTTGAATGCTGGTGTGGGCAACCACTTAAAATGGCATTAGACCAAAATGTCAAGGTGTTGTTCTAAGCTGTTGGTAATTTTTCGGCTGCACCCGTTGAGGGGTTGCCACGGCAGACTGTCTGATCCACACACAACTTTGGCATGGGTTTTAAAGCTGGAAGCCCTTCCCGACGTAACCCTCAGATTGTATCTGTGCTTGGGATCGGTACTGCATCCAGTGGCCGGGGTTTTGGCATTGGGTGGGAATAAAAAAATAATTTAAAAAATACTATAATATAGAATAAATTTTAGACGCTGTGGAAGATCAGGTGTTAAATAAAAATAGATTGATAGTGTTAAATTTCTCTATGTAATCAACAGTGCTTGACTGATGGTACTAAACACTACATGGTGGACGAAAAGTAACTAGGCATTAATAATTGGTAATAAAGTCCATATTTCTTACACAAAATTATTGAAATAAATTCTACATGTACTTTATGATATAGAAAAATGATAGCAAATCTTAAAATTTCAAAGGAGGCCCCCGGTGGCATCAAACCAGTTGCCGGGGATGGAATGCGCAGTCTTCTAACGTTAGTGGTTCGGGATATTGCTGAGAACCTCCTGAATCCACACCTCCAAGTCGTCCAGTGTGTGAGGCTTTGTCCTGTACACCTTCTCCTTTGTGTAGCCCCACAGGGGGAAAGAAAAATCACATAGAGTGAGATCTGGACTTCTTGGAGGTCCTTCATGAGGTCCCAGTCAACGTCCTGCGCAAAGAGCGAAATAGGTTGGTGCACCATCCTGCACGAAAATACTCAATCGCCAAATGTTGTTTAGCTGTTAAATATTGCCTAGCTGATTTTCACCCACCCTGTACAGTAGTAACCAGCGTGAGGATCTATCCAACGATGGGACCTTCAAAGCACTTTTGTAAGTCACTATGGATAAGAGCGTCTACCAAAATTCCTGAATGTAAATTTCATCTCTGTTGGTTTGAATCAGATTTTGCTTCAGAAGAAGAAAGAAAGAAAGAAAGAAAGAAAGAAACTTGCTGAGTAGTAAGAATTGTAATGCGTCCCTGATTGAGGACGTCCCTCTTTGGGATGGAGTCCCCCTAGAGTGGGCCCTGCTGCAGTAGTTTAGTGTGTGTGTGTGTGTGTGTGTGAGAGCGAGTGAGAGAGAGTGTGTGTGTGTGTGTGAGAGAGAGAGTGAGTGAGAGAGCGCGCGCGCGAGAGAGAGAGAGCGAGCGCAACAAACTATCAACTATCGCAAAAGTGAAAATCGGACAGAGTGTCAGTGAGCGCTGCTTTCCAACACTGCGCCTTTACGCGGATCCGCGGGGTTTTTTTTTTTACCGCCGGTAACGAGGACGCGCTCGATTTCCGTTTCAAGCCTGAACATAAAGCTCTAAAAACAACAACAACAAAAACAACAACAACAAAAAACACGGCTTGTGTCAGCTGGCATTGGCATGAGCTAACCCGATCAGACATGGAAACCAAACCATTCTTATCATTGGGTAAGTTTCCCTGTTAATCATTATGTTTTTCTTCTTCTTCTTCTTCTTCTTTTTCTTTCTGTTTTATATCCAAGCTGTGGAAATGCCTCAGTGTGCCGCGATGTGTTTCTGCCTCGCCGACACGCTTTATTTATAAACGCACGATTTGTTTTGCCAGTCCCGCGCGCGATAACGCCGAGGTTGTGCCTCATGTCTTCGCGTGCAGAGTTTAAGGTTTGGTTTGTGCGCTGGTGTGAAGGAGTAAACAGTGCGCAAAACTTGGCCCCGGTGCCACTGACACGCGTTTCCAATGACAGCAGCAGGGCATTTCGTTTCATCCAGCCTTGCTTTCTCTCTGTCTCACACACACACACACACACACACACTCTCGCGCGCGCGCCTGTTTAAGTTTGACTACTACTGATGATCTGATCAGATCTCAGAATCATGTGGAGAGTTTCTGAAATTTGCTTTCAGTATACGGTACGTGTGCGAGCATAGGGGACGTGTGGCTTCTGTATGCGTGTGTGTGTGTGTGTGTTTGTGTAGCGCGCGCGCTTAGCCTGTGGAGGAGTGTGTGTGTGTGTGTGTGTGTGTGTGTTAGGAAGATCCCAGAGTGCGCCTTCCTTCCGTCACTACACTTCACTCCAAACATCAAAATGTTCTTGTGTCTTTTTTTTCCCTCTTAAAGTTAACAATAAAACACTAATGAAGCACGCCATGCTTATATAACGTCATTATGTTTGATGCAGTGCAAAAGAAAACAGTCGCACACGCTCACGCGCGCGCAGCACGATTTGAATCCATTCCTGGCTTTCGGCGCGCGCGTGTCTCCCACTGTGTTTAAAATGATGATTCATTATATTAATATTATTAGCAGTATTAATCTGGATCAGTGTGTCGACAGTATGTCCGACTGTTACACACACACACACACACACACACACACACACACACGTACACAGAAATAAAGCGATTAAAACTTTTTTTAAAGGAAGTTTGCTCTACACTTAGAGGAACCTATAGACCAGGTGGCTTTAGTGCTGATTAGAGCTCAAGGTGTGGCTTCTATAGGTTAACCTGTTTGAGTGTGTCTGAGTGTTTGAGTGGTCAAGTCTGCGCGTTAAAAACGCAATGCATAATTATTACTAGCTAATAACATCCTTTCTGCGCAAAATCATCAGCAATAACTCTTCTTCTTCTTCTTCTTATTATTATTAGTATTAATTGTTGTTGTAATTGTTGCTGTTCTTATAAAATAATAATAATAATAATAATAATAATAATAATAATAATAATAGCAAAGTGTGTGTATGTAAATAAAGATATATTTATAATGATTAATTAGGTATTAATTTTAAACAAACCTAAAGATGCCAGGTTTGGTATTATTATCATTGTTGTTGTTGTTGTTGTTGTTGTTGTTATTATTAGGATAACAACAACAACAATAATAATAATAGCAGAACAAAGTGTGTGTGTGAGTGTGTGTGTACGTAAAGATGTATTTAATCAGGCTGTTTATTATTACTATATTATTAGTAATAGTAATTATTAATTATAAGATAATAATAATAATAATAGTAACAAAGAACAAAATTAATGAGTGTGTGTATAAATAAAGATAGATTTATAATGATTAATAATATTAGCTATTAATTGTAAAGAAATTATTATTAGTAGTAGTAGTAGTTGTAGTAGTAATAATAATAATAATAATAATAATAATATTAATACCTAAGCACACCTGCAGCTTAATCGATCCTGAGCTCAGCTTGATGTCCGTCTACTCTCTGTGCAGAGTTTATGAATATTATAATATTACAGTCCTGCGATCCGTTGTGGTTCAAATGATTTCATCTTCGTCCCCAAAGTTCTCAAGACACTGCACCCTGAATCCACTACCACCCTGACCAGGATTATTGCATATTTTACACCTAAATCTAGTTTTATTTTGCACGGTTAGAGCAGAATATCAAAATCAGAATACGTATCAAAATTATCTTAATACATTCCTAGTTACATTCTATAACAGACTTTACAATAACATTATCCATATCTGATACTATGATGAAGATTCACTAATAATGGACCTGCGGTTAAAGAAACTTTGGCTTACACGAATAGTAACTTTCTTTAAAGCAATCACAAGTTACTAAGTTTTTTCTTTTTCTTTTTTCTTTTTTTTTTCTTTTTTTTATTATGTTGCATCATTGCTGCTTCTGGATGTGTAGCTGTCCCATGCGTTCCACATGACTCTGTGCCATCTTCCTGTTGGTGACTCTTACACGAGCTTTCCAAGCAGCGCTCACACTCGGAGACTTTAACCAGAGAAATTCTGGAAGTGTTCATTCAAAAGTGGGGTCAAGGTGGGACTCAATTAGCCACCAGTGAGCTTCGCAAATCAATTCTAAAACCCAGAAAAGATTTGTTTTCCGTGTGTGCGATTGTGCTGTACCTTGGCAACAAAATCGTATATTTTAAACCTGACTTAAGTAGGATTTGCGTTGGGATGTGCTGCATGAGTTGAAATATCAAGTTGCACGCCTTAAGCAAATTAAAACACAGCATTCGTCTTTATCATTGAGGCCACAATCAGATCCGAACCGATCACAAGTATCTTACTCTACACTTCACATCTCATTCTGTTGCACTTAGGGTTGCCTCCAAAACAAATAGATGCTGACTGTAGTAAAGCTCGAAGCACAATAAGGTGTGTAACCCAATACATGCAGATCCCCACGGATGAGCTCACGAACTGGGGGTCGTATACAGTTCAGGTTAGCCATTGTGTTGCTTATCTGGTCGGAGTCAGTCCGGGAGTGTTACTGTGTCCCTTTTTTCCTGAGAGTCGTGTTACGCCTTAATGCTCATCGTTACATTGTCTCTACACCAAGGCGTGATTCTTGAGTGAGCTGCGAGGATTTTCCTACAGTTTCTACTGTACGTCTGTATGCATACTGTATATACATGGATTTTAGAGGCTTTTGGATTGCCGTTAAGCTGAAGAACACCAACTAATTGACATCAGACAATAGTCAGGACAAGAATAGCAACATTTCCTGCTTTTTATTTGCCGCTGCACTGGCGTTAGTAATTATCGACTTTTCCAGTTCAAAAAGAAAAATCACTTTTTTTTTTTTTTTTATCTTTTCATTCTTTTTTTTTTTTTATGGTGATCTTCAAAGCATTTATTTATGCCCTTTCAGCTTCACAAAAATCTCTTTTTCTTTTGAATCATTGAACTCTTTTCATTTATTTTCTCTCCATTAGCTCATTAAAAGTTAACCACCAACACGCATTAACGTACTGTTTGAAATGGATTTGATGGGAAGTCGTTTACAATTAAAAGAGCTCAAATAAATGGACAAATGCATTGTCATTATTTTTGTCCTGTGTGTGTATTTTGGTGCATGACTATGTCATGGGACTGAGCTCAGTTTGTCCGCTGTTGCATCAGCCTGCTAACTACCGAGCAATACAAGGCAGATTCTCATCGCTGTCTTAGCAAGAATCTATTTCTCATGACCATGAAGATAATCACGGCTTGCAAACTTTTTTTTGACGTTTTTTATTTATTTATTTATTTATTTATTTATTTTACATTATATCAGATCCAGATTTCTTTGCAGGAAACTGAACAGGCCTGTTTTTTTAACGGCAACCTGTCATTTAAGTCGTTCTTTCATGCAACTGACAGCGTCTCAGGATTCGAGTGATGTGGGTGCCACTATTCTCCACCCCGTCAGGCAACTTCATGGCCTTTGAGGAGAAACTGACATTCATAGCCATGGTGGAGGGGTTGCACATTCCTCTTCTGGCCATAATTCAGGAACAAAGGTAGAACCGGGTGTGGGGATTATTTTACAGGTCCGCGTTTGAAGGGGCCGTGCAGACTCGCACCACTAAAAGCACACAAGTCAGGTATTTTACAGCCTGCCAGTTTTCGGTTCGCTTTTGTAAAAGGGCTGCAGCTGTCATTTTTATGGGAACGGGTTTATTGGAAAAGTTAATGGCTTAAAGTGATCGAGCTTCGCTTTTCCCGCAATCCATTAGTGCACCCGCCATCATGACCAACATGAATCTGTGCACCAGTTCACATAAAAAGCTACTAAACTCAGGATTTAAGGTACAATAACTCGCCACTGGAGCGAGACCCTCAAGGCTCACTGTTAAGCCCGGTTTCAAATTAAGATTCGGAGGTTGTGTACTGTAATTCCATATTTTTCAGGTGGTAGCATTTCTAGACTGTCATGTTGGCGCTTATCTCCTCATCCCATTTCTAGGAAACACAGGATTCCATTACATCTCGATTCAGCTATTAGTTTTCCAAAAAAGAAAAAAAAGAAAGAAAAGAAAACATAATTGTAAATGATCGTATAATGCTCTGCATATTTAAACAGCTGATGCATTTGAAACATCTGGACTTACTTGACCTGGTCTTGACGTTGAAAAATGCTTACAGAACATAATCTCAATGAACATAATACTGTGTGAGAGGGTCCAGGGAAACACAAATGTACAGGAGCATGATTAACGTATACCTCTGGACCTTCAGAACCGCTTGTTGTACTGATTACTTACCTGCAGATTGGACTGTGTAGGCCTACCTTCATTCTTGTTTTATGGAAATCATTTTTCGACTTTCCAGAAAACCTGTGGCCTGATTGTTTTTGTTTCCGTCATAGAACATAGAGCTGAATTTACATCCTACTGTAGCTGCACTGTTAACAGTTCTCGTGGTTAAACACCGCAGTAGCGACACTGAGCGCTTTATCAAAGGAGTAAAGACCTTGACCTTTGCTTTGCACGTGGTTTTCCTGCTCTGGATCTCAGTTCACCTCTGATCATCTAGGCCAAGTTTAACCACAGTGCAAATATATACGAGCAGTGAGCTTTTCAAGTCCTATGTCTGATTCCTCTGAGTGCGTCTTATCAGTTCACCAATCAGGTTTGTTTACATTAAGGCAAATCAGTGATTTGTAGAGTCGATTGCATTTCTACTGAAATTGAAATGAAGTAAAGTTATATAGTCCAAAGTTATATAGATGTATTTTAGGGCTGTTCGAGTCAAACCAGGAATTGTGATGAAAATTCCCTGTGAACGAAGGTGTAAAACTGAAAGAAGAACTTCAAGGACAGTACGGTGATGAGAATCTTAGCCGCAGTAAAACATTTGAATGGTGCAGACGTTTTAAAGTGGGCTGTACGTCACCGGCCCGAGGTGGCTCCGAGCCCACTGCAGACGTTTACAATCATTTAAGAACATGACTTACACGTTAGAGGAACTCGGTTGCCATATGCCTCGTACACTCCTGACCTCGCTCCAGATCACTTCCAGATGTTTGAGTAATTGAAAAAGTTCCTGGGAGGCCAGCGTTTCAGACGTGAAGCAGGCTCATGGTTCTGGCGCAATAAGAAAACTTGATGGTATCCAAGCACTTGTGAAACACTGAGATAAGTGCATTAGTGTAGCAGGGGATTATATAGAGGAATAAAGGGAGTTTTTACTCTCATAACTGTGTTCTGTTATTCTGCACAATGAAAAAAGTCCCAGTTTGACTTGAATGTGATTGATTACTCACTCACTCACTCACTCACTCACTCACTCATCGTCTATACCGCTTTATCCTGTATTCAGGGTTCGCGGTAGGTTTGGAGCCTATCCCAGGAGACTTAGGGCACGAGGCGGGGTACACCCTGGACAGGGTGCCAATTCTTTTTTCTCAGGGCATGTGATTGATTAAGCGCAGCAAAATTCAACTAAGAAATAAAGAACCATCCTTCATTCAGTTTGGTGAGGACGAGTACTAGTGAGTAAGGCAAAGATAAGAAGCGCGACCAATCGCTGATCATCATTCATCCTCTTTTCATGGCTATATGTAAAGGTGACAAAAAAAAAATAGATTTCATCTTTACCTGTTTCTTTCGTGTCAATTTCTCACGCACGACCACTGCTTCTCTTTTGTCTGCATTCTGGATAGAAATTTTTTATTTTATTTATTTATTTATTTATTTTAACAAATTTGTAAATATTTGTTTTGACATATGTTTTGACATTAGGTTATAATTATTAATTTTACATTCTCATGCAGCTCTATTCTGTTTCGTTCTAGTCTAGTCTTAATGTCTTCAGAAAATCGTCCATTTTTCCCCTGTAAAAGGAAATGATTGTGACAGATATATAAATATATAATCATGGATATTCCACTATAGTCACGTGTTCCCGTATGTCTGCCGGGTTTCATGTCATCTTAATCAGAGGCTGATGATGGAAAAATTTCCTGCATGCGTGTTTGCAAAGTGGAGGAAGGGCAGGAAGAGACTGAATGGGTTGGGCTTGAGTCCCCCCCCCCCATCCTCCCCCCACCTTTCTTTCTTTTTTTCCCCCCCCTGAAGCTTAACGCTCGACGTCACCATGCCTGTCACCTCCGCTTGTGTTTTGTAGTTTATGTCGCTGTAGTTTTTCCTCACTGGAGTCCCTGAGTAAGGTTTGTGCCGATCTCTTTTTGTACACGATTCGGCAGACTGAATGTCTTTGGAGTGCCGGAGATGCTGGAGTCCGTTCTCGATGCCAGAGTGTTTCTCCATATACGAGTCAAAGCAGTGATGGACAGCTAAAGTCCCATCCAGGAGCGGTTTGAATGTTGTCTAGTCCTTGGCCTGTAATCAAATTGTCCCGGCCTCTAGTGTGCAACATGGACAGGAAGGTAATGCGGTGGTGTCCATTTCCTCTTCATGAAGGGAAAATAACACAGCGCAGTCCAGTATCACAGCATGGATTCACCGCATGGAGGGGACATTCAGGAATACTGAATTTTCATATGATAATAATAACTGCTAACCATTTTCTTACTTTTTATAACCGAGTACAATACTCCATTGAACTGGCTCCTTCCTGATGGCTCGTTCTCATCGTACTGTATGTACAGTAGATTACTCGCATGAGAAGTTGTATCATGCTATATGTACCATGGCAGTCGTGGTATCTTTTGACAATATCATGGTACTTATTTCCTGAAACCATGGTAGATATTTACATGGACCGTACATGTATAATACATGGTTCTACCATGTACTGTAGTGTGGTACTATGGAACAAGTACAGTATCATGTCAACATGTTCATGTACCATAGGAGACCATAGTATCGAGGTATCATTTCTTATGAGAGTAATTTATATACGATGAGAATGTGCCGTCTAAAATGAGTTCTACCATGTACGGTCGGTAGTGTATGGAACACTTGGTTCCATAGTACCACACTACAGTACATGGGAGAACTTATCATACTCTAGTACATATACCGTTGTACCAAAGTACGTACCATGGAATGAGCAAATTAAGTTTCCCGGGGCAGAGGTAGCTCAGTGATTAAGGCGTTCGGAAGGTTCCAGGTTCAAATCCCATCCCGTACATGAAGTCTGTAGAAAGGAGCGAGTGTGACGAAGTTACCAAAAGAACTCATGTCCTCCAGCATGCTCAGTAAAACCTAACAGCTGTTTTATTTACAGTCTAAACATCCAAACAAAAGCCGTATGCAGTGATGCTTTTGAAAACATTTCTACATTAAAAGAAACTTCTATAAAAAGCACCAAGTAATAACATAAACAATAAACAGTCAATATTTGTTGTCTTTGCTTGAACATAAGCGGTAGTGTTCGATACAGATGTGTGCAGTATTCTGTAAATAAAACAGCTGTAATACTTTTTTTTTTTTTTCCCCGTCTGCAAACTGGTCTGTCATGTAATATGTCGCTTTCTTTACAGCCATGCAAATATTCTTCTGTAATGTTGTTTATTTTTTTAATCTTAGTGTATCTTTGTAGGGAATGGTCTTGTACAGTATAACAACATTTGTACTACAGATAATATGGCGCCTAAGACTTTTGCACAGTACTGTATGTATACAATAGTACCGTATATACTGTAGTAAAATTTCTTATGAATATTTTTTTTTCCTAAAGTTTTTCTGATTTCAGCTGCTTAAACATATGTTAAATGTATAAATGTAACAAATGAAACACTTCAGCTATTACACAAAATACTTTGAAATCATTAGTGGTAATACATACAGTATATGTTAAGCTCCATATATACAGTAACAGCTTGGTAGCACAGAAAAAAATAAGTGGTAGTGACATATTTTCAGCCTCCATACATACTGTAACATAACATAACATAAGATAACCTGTTACTACACCTGTTATTGTTAGATGTCGCATCACGTCCTAGGCAGAAGTGTGTGGTCCCGCCAGAGATATGCCAAACCCTGTGAGAACAATTGTGACAGGAAAGCGGAGACCAGTGTGTGCTCGCATGTCCGAGTGTATCCGTGTGTGTGTCTCTATGTGTGTGTGTGTGTGTGTGTGTGTGTGTGTGTGTGTGTGTGGCTCTGCCCACTAATGCTACAGCTTACGCCAGAGAGCTAAAACCAATGTGACAGATTAAGGGCCCCGATCGCAATTATGATAACCCAGATCCATTACAGCCACCATAATGTGATCCGCCGAATTAAGATAAGATGGACGGATTTGCGAGGAAATATAAGACGCCCAGGATAAAACAGGAACATATATATATATATATATATATATATATATTTTTTTTTTTTTTTTCTATGAGAACCAGGTTTTCTTTTTTATCAGGCTCGATCTCTCTTTACTTTGTACTTTGCTTTTTCTTTCCCCCCTCCCCACTGAGCCCGGCACTCAGGAGACTGATTTACAGCCGGTAGATGCCTCCAGCTCCAGTGATCTTTCTTTGCCCACTTTTTTCCTCTTCTCCCGTTTCCTAAGTCTCACCTGGGCCCTCTGTCCGTTCAACGGCGGTTTCCGAGCCACAGCACCTGAGCATGCAGTGTTAGTGCCGCGTTAGTTTTGTTAATTACTAGGACTTGGGGAAATGTTTTGTTTTAAGGAATAGATCAAATTTGAATAAAATGGTATATCAGTATTCAAAGGACAGTTTACACTGTATGAAGTCAAACCGATACTTGTGATAAAAATTCCTGCTGCTTGAATGAAGCTGTAAAAGTGATTGACATTTATGGAAGGCTTTAAGCTCGGTACGGTGATGAGACTCTTATATAAGGAACATATTAAAAACGGCTGCACGTCTGTGAACGACGATCTCGGCCGAGGCGGCTCAAAGCCCGCTGCAGCTGGTGGGATATGAAGGATATCTTGCGGAAAACACGCTTGGACTGTACACACACTGTCATTCACCGACACCACTTACACACGTCAAGATATTTCCTATATTGATGTTTGGGCCATCAAAGGAGTTCCTGGGAGGCCAGAGTTTTTACATTGATGGTGTCCAAGAGAATATTTAGAATCTTTTACTCTTATGACTGCGTTCTGTTATTCTGCACAAATCAAAAGTCCCAGTTTGACTTGAACGCCTCTTGTATTTAATGTAATATTAAAATAAAAACATGATTCAAAATCCATAACTTTTTCTTTTTTTTTTTTTTAACACAGAGAAAGAAAGAAAAACTTGTGAACAAGACACAGCTGTAAGGTAGCATTGCCACTCCTGGAAAAATGTAAATAAATAAATACGTACATAAATTGTGTACAATATACAGTAGCATGGTGTCCGAGAACTTCTTATTAACATGTTTTGATTTATTAAGTATATTTATTGAATTTATTGCTGAAGGCGTAAAAAACGGAAATTCTGACGTTCAAAGCCTCGATTTCTCCCCCCCGTCCCGAGTAAACAGCCGGAGACAGAAAACTTCACTATAATCCCGAAACAAAGCTCCTTATAGCTCCGGGAACAAGGACGAGACTGTGTTGGACGTTTGCTCTGTCATGGTGTTTTCTCATTTAATGCCTGAGACACGATGTTCAGACTGTGAGTCTTTTAAATCAGATTTGATTGTTCCACGATGCATTTTATGCCACAAGACGTGCTGCGTATAATAGACGGTAATTGAAGAGTGGTTGTGTTTCAGACACTCGAGTTTCGTTGCGACAGCTGGGGAGCTGCTTACTGTAGAGTTTACTGTATACCCTGCACTCACTTCAGGAAGGAATGCGTCCAGGGGACGAGTAGCCGAGGGCCCCTTTACTTCTAAAACACTGCAGTTCCCACATTCAGGACTCCAGCGAGCGCTGCCGGACTGCCGGACTGCCGGACTGCCTGACCAGTGACGTCCTTTACTGGCCCATCTGTGTGACTTTAATTGGCCCATAAAAAGTCATTGGTCTGCTTTCGGTTGAGTCTGGTCTGCCTTAATTTAGCGTCTGAATTTATGACTTCTGCTTCTGGTTTGTGTTCAGTTTGCCGTCCTGCATATACTGTATACTGTATCTATATCTACACTAGTGCTGCACAATACGACAGTGTCAATGTAATGTTTGTATTATTGCAATTACGACATAAGAAACTTGAAATATTGCACTAATTGTCTTTTTCTCTCTCTCTGTCTCTCTCTCTTCATTTTTTTTATTTTTTATCAATTACAATTTCATTTTAATTTACCTTTCTCCTATACACATCCCCGAAACAGTCCTGAAAACAGTCAAGCCATCTCTGCATGTTTTGGCCATTCAAGGAGTTCCTGAGAGGCCAGCGTCTCAGAAGTAACCAAAGAAAACTGAGCGCTAGTGCATTAGAGCAGCAAGGGATTCAACAGAAATGAAACGAAGGGTCTTACTCCCTGCGATTCTGCACGGTGAAAAAAGTCCCGGTTTGACTCGAACAACCTCTCATCGGACTTTTAACTCTGCGGTGTTTCTGTCCGCGTGCACTCCAGGCTGGTTTAAAGACAAAGTAAAATCCTCGACTCCGGCTCGCATTGGCGTAAAAGTTCGCATCCCACAGCTCCCTGGATGGGAGGGGCTCCATACTCCCTGTCACCTGTCAGTCATAGTGACGCTAGGCAATCGTCAGGTCATGTATGAGCGAGAGGACAGAATTGGGGTTCGAATCCCAGAAGAAGCACGAAGTTGGCAATACCAAAGGCCTTTATTATTATTATTTATTATTATTATTTTTTTTCTATCTAATTCAAATAGCGCCGCTTTGAGTTTGAGACGTCATCTTTGATTCTGGCTCCAGCAGGATCAGCATCTGTTCAGGAACGTGATTTTGTAACGTTGATGATTTTCCTGGAGTTGACTCACAAAGGGTTTCCGAGCTCTCATCAGAACCCTGTGCACGGGGAGGAGGAAAAGTCTCGCGCTCATGACCTCTCTAGTTTGAGGATCCTGCTTATCATTAAGTGCCTGTTGAGCTGTGAGCAAGAGCCCTTTAAACCTGAGTGCCGCTAGCTGCTACTGGTGTGTGTGGTGTGTGTGTGTGTGTGTGTGTGTGTGTGTGTGTGTGTGTGTGTGTGTGTGTGTGTGTGTGTGTGAGTTGTATTTCCTTTTGAATTGTTCGAGTAACTTAGGAGCACTTACAGCATCGTATCGGGAGGTGCTTGTGGTTTGGCTGTTGTCCTGTGTGTTCGTCTAGACTCCCGGCTCAGGCTGAGGAGCCTTAATGCTCACGATGGCGCTTGAAAAACGTTTCTTACAGGAGAAAAGCCCAGGGGGAGAGGAACAGCAGGCAGGCAGGCACTGGAAGTGTGTCTTTCTGTGAGGTGTGTGTGTGTGTGTGTGTGTGTGTGTGTGTGTGTGTGTGTGTGTGTGTGTGTGTGTGTGTGTGTGTTGCAGCAATGTACCGCATTCCACAGGGTTTGCATTCCGACGCCTGCAGAAAACGGCCCCGACAAGTTCAAGTGTCACATTTAGGATGGTTTCTTCTGTTTCAGCCTGCGGCGTCGAGCGAGAGACGGCCTCGTAATAATAATAGCGTTCGTGTGTGTGTGTGTGTGTGTCGGTGTGGCTTGTAGTCTGGCAAAACTTGAATCCACTTTTTAAGTGTGTTTAAGAGGTACACCGTCTAAAGATACTTATGACTCGTGTATCGTCTGGGACACGTCGGGTTAAAGGTCGTGTCTGGGTCACAGCCTGAAGGTGGAGTAGTAACCTTGGCACATTTTACTGTGTGTGTGTGTGTGTGTGTGTGTGTGCAAAACACAGGACTAACCACAGTTCCCACTAAATGTGTTATATTGGAGAAAAACACTCTCCACCTCGAGTGGGATTGTGTTTCATTTCATCATGCTGTTGTGGAACATTTCAGGCAAATCTTTCATTTCTTTCTCTCTCTCTCTCTCTCTCTTCCACTAAAACTCTTTTTTTTTGTATTAGTAGTAAAAGTATTTGTGTGTGTGTGTGTGTGTGCGTTGTTCTTATATAGCTGTCAATCTTTCCAATGAGACACAGTTTTGACATAAAGCAGACGTCTAAAAAGACTTTGAAAGAGAGAGAGAAAAAAAAACGAAGAGAGGAAGTCTTGAGAAGTGGCACATCTGGAGTGCTTCAGTGAATTTTTCTGCAACATCTGGAGAAAGTCCCTGGAATTTACGGGTTTTGATTTAGCCCCCGTTTTTTTCTTCCTCTCTTTCCCCCCGCGCAGTCTGCGCCCGGCGTCTTTAAAGCGCGCCGGCGTGTAAATAAAAGAACGACTCCCATTACGACGCAGGTCGAGTCTTTCCACATTTTTATTGTGGCCTAAATTGGGCCCATGCGACCAGCCACCCCACAACCCCCCCCCCCCCCACACACACACCCCCCCCAATCCCCCTCAACGCTTGTTTACGGAGCCTAATGAAGTGAACCGAGAATCAGACAGAGAGAGAGAGAGAGAGAGAGAGAGACAGATAGAGAGAGCCGGAACATGGCTTGCTTTAAAACAAACGTAACGAAACCTTCTACGCCTCCTGCTCTGTTGAAGCGCACTAATCCTGATAGATAGAAATCGCACGCTATTACTGGAGAGGGAAATTTAATCCCAAACCACGACCCGTGATCCTTGGATAAATTCTCCGTGACGGATGCGATCAGGAAATATTCTATTAGTGACATGAGCAGACGTTGATCTCATCACCTGAAATGTTCAGGAGAAGAAGAAGAAGAAGATGAGGCTGATGTGTTAACTTGTTCTTAGTGTGGTTTTGGCAGCTTTTGTGTGTGTGTGTGTGTGTGTGTGTGTGTGTGTGTGTGTGTGTGTGTGTGTGTGTGTGTGTGTGTGT
>JAAGKR010004359.1:0-52477 GCA_011419295.1 Clarias macrocephalus | reverse complement strand
GGGGTGCATGATTTAGTTTTTGCTCTCCTTGACATAGAGGCGTGCGAGATCGGTGAGGCGCAGCCGAGGCTCGTTTTCCCGGGAGTGTTCACGGGAACAAGGTGGAATGTTTAGGGTCTGCCGAATGCCTCGTTAATTCACAGTAGTTGCATTTTTATAAATGTGTGAACCACACATCCATGGCTCAGAGGTGCGCAGGTTTAAAGTACCTGTTTTCTCGGGAGTGTTCTCTGGAGCATGGAGTGGCGTTTATTCGTGACCTTAACATAGAGGTGTGTAGACATGGCCAGTCTATTTTCCTGATAGTGTTATCAGGAATAAGGATCACGTGTATTCGCGACCACATTTTCGGTTAGTTTTAAATTGCAAACATTATTTTGGATTAATTCCCAACTTGTTTGGAGGACGTGGACTTTGCATGAGGCTGAGATCCATTTCCTGAGCATCTCTCAGGAACATGGTGGGGTGTGCAAATTACAGTACATTAATAATAATAATAAGAAGAAGAAGAAGAAGAATATTAAAGAAAATGCTATATATTCTGGAAAAATTCAATTGAACGAGCTTAAAGTGTCCATAATTAAACTGACCATCTTGAGGTGTCCGCCTAACTTTGATACACTACAATTTACCAACAATCAAAGCATGCTTATGAAATCATTACAACTGCAGTAACAAAAATTAAGTAAGCAAATAGATTAAATAATTATTAAGAAATAACCAACTATTGGCACAAATTGGATACCAAATTAGGCAGCATTGAGCTCAGCTGCTTCAAATTAAGCTTAAACCTTGGCTTGGGAGCTCATGACAGAGCGACATGCACTCCTGACACAGACAAAGAACTGACTGACTGACTTCAACTAATCAAACTAACACACCTAACATGACAAACATTTGTACAGATGGTATGTGACAAAGATTCATGTTTTCCATGTTGTATATGACTGTACTCCTGTTTGCACATAACTTCATTGCTTTTACAGACAAAACAGCAGCAGCAACATTTAATCCTAATTTCATCAACAGGAAAAAGTACAGCTGCAGGACAAACCGTGACAATGTGTGATGTCATTAAACAACCTTCTCTTTATTTCAGATGCAGAAATTCCATTGGAGCAGCTGATTGTTGACTTTACTGTGTCTTTGAAATTTATGAATGTTGTTTATATTTAACCAAAGACTTTCTCATAGCAGCAACAGACAAGGAGGAATTTTGGCACAATTTATCAGAGATATCCCCAAATCATCCATATGTAACTCTAACCTGAGATGTTACTGATTCTGATGCTTATCTTCTGTAGTGGAGGATTGAAGGCATGGACCCATAATGAAGTGCTAGTAACCTCTTTTGGGCTCCAACTGACTCTCTACTATACGTAAAGTATCTGGGTCGAAGAAGTGATCACCTTGGATGATGACTTGGATGTTTTGGACACTGATTTTTCCTCACCTTCCCACATTCACATATAGTCAACACTACTGTATTAGTATGTAAACACACATGGCACACATTTGTACACACTGTATAAACTATATTAAGTTATGATTGGCACATTGACATGTTATATCTGATGAACAGGTAGATTAGCCAGACTTGAAGTCTTTTACTCTTTCCTAGTCAATTGTGGAGAGAGATGTTTGGCTTCATGGTCTGGGGAACTGGTTTTGAATGGAATCTATTGATAAAACACCAGAAGGACTGGAGATGGCCTGCGGAATTCTCAAACGGAGGTTTGGAGTTCAGGGCTTGGTCTCTAGAGTTAAATATCACACTCAGAGAGAAAGTTCATTAAAACCACAGGCGTCATGAAGACACCACAAAAGGGGGCAAACTGTGTATCTTTTCATTTTTGCACAGGGTTTTTGATTAGTAACATTTGAATTTGTAAATCTCTTCTATGCCAATGCCTGACTGTTCATTTAATGTCATTTTTATTGACAAATTGTAGTAAATTCTGTTAGAATTTAAGGGGGCACTGTAAGGTTTTATAATATTGTAAGACATTGTAATCTAATCAGTTCAGCTCCTGTGCCCTAAGAACAGCCCCCTCACTGTGCTTCCTTACGCCTTCTGTGGTAACACCTTCTATATCCTGTACCCAGACGACTATACATCCAAATGGCTCTTGTCTGCTAGAACCCTTTTGTTTAATCAGGAGAATTATTGGAGAATGATTTTGTTTAATCAGGAGAACCTAACACCTCGTTTTTGATAGCTTTAGATTATGGTTGCTAATATATATTTGGCTCAGTTTTGGTTAGCTTATGACACTGCTGTCGGTTATGTTATTTAGCACAAGCATGTTAGCTACAGCTGGCTAAAATAATGCCTTATGCAGCTAAGAGATGTTTATGAACATTTTATGTGGTGTAAATCTTCACAATAGCTTTAGTTTAGCAGATATTTACAAAATCTGCTCAGGTGTAAATGTTTAGAATGTGTTAAATGTGTATGTAAAACATGACATCATGTTAATGTCTCAGGTGTAAATGTTTGAGATGCACTACATGGTCTGTGGCCCGTCAACAGATATTTGTCCAGCCTATTGCCCATGAACACATACAGAGGGGCACAAAAGTGTATACACACTGACAGTTATCTATGCTCTTTTTAAAAATTGATTGAATTATGTCAGCAGAGTAGTGTTATGTTTCCTCCAAAGATATCAGTATGCATTTTGGAGGCCTCTCTGTCTAATTTTGTTCGTTTACTTGGAACAATACAGGCTAACATTTTTTATTATTATTATTTTTAGGAATGTGTCTAAAAATACTCCTATTCTCCCATGAGTCTCTTCAAACTGTATTTTTTTTCAAAGAATGCTATGTCAACTCTTTGCCACAACACCAATGCTCAGGCTGCCAAGGCAACTACAAAGGGACGCAAAAATAAATGGACAGACATCAGCATCACTGAGCTGTACCACTACATTGGACTCCTGTTTTACATGGCCATGGTGAAGTTGTCCTCTATCACAGACTACTGGAGACAGAGCAGTATTTTAACAGTACCTTTTCCACCTACCGTCATGTCAAGGGACAGATACCGGACAATTTTTTGGAATGTGCACCAGAGTCACCCAGATGCAGACAAGGAGAATGACAGGAAGAGGGGCACATCCAAACATGATCGTCTGTTCAGAGTTAGACCTCTTATGGACACTATCCGTCATGCTTGCAAAGCTATCTATCATCCCAGAAGAAATTTAGCTGTGGATGAGAGAATGGTGGCCTGCAAAGCGCACACAGGAATGAGGCAGTACATGAAAGTCAAGCCAACTAGGTGGGGCTTCAAGTTGTTTGTTCTTGCTGATTCTTCAAAAGGATACACTATGGACTTTTCTATGTACACAGAAAAGAACAACTTTCCTACAGACCATGGATTATCATATGATGCTGTGACGTCTCTCTTGGACTGTAAAGTTTTAGGTTCAGGGTACCATGTGTACATGGACAATTTCTACACAGCTCCAAAGCTCCTAAAAGACTTGCTTACCATGAAGTTTGGTGCATGTGGGACTTACAGAGACAACAGGAAGGACTGCCCTCGGAATGCAGATAATTTACTGTCTAAAAAGTCTGCCAGGGGATCCGTCAGGTGGATTCGAAATGGATCTCTTGTATTTGTGAAGTGGATGGACACCCGAGAAGTATATGTTTGTTCTACCATCCATTCTGCTTATACAGGAGATACTGTGCAGAGGAGGGTGAAATTACAAGGTACATGGACTACAAAGACATTTCCTTGTCCTGCACCTGTGACTGCGTACAACCAGCACATGGGGGGCGTTGACCTGTCTGATCAGCTGTTACAGTACTACACCGCACAGCACAAAACAACGAAGTGGTACAGGAAGATTTCTTTTATACTTCTTGTGCATAAAGAACTATATGTTAACCTGTCCCATAAAGAGTTTATGGAACAACTTATCAAAGAGCTTTCTGGTGTCTCACAGGAAGTAGCACCAAAACAGACAAGTACTGACCATGTACCAGTTCCAGTAGCTGTATTGACCTCAGACGCCAGAGATGCTTCCACTGCAGGTCGCAGGTTGTGTGTGCATTGCAAAGCAGTCCGTGGCAAGCGGCAAAAAACACCTTGGAGAAGCCAGGCATGCAACGTTCCCCTGTGTCTTCAGACGAACAGGAACTGCTTTCAAGAGAGGGATGTGTGACTGTAGACACCATACACCCATTTTATCTTGCACTGTTCCTGTTTGCACCATTTTGCTTTGAGTGTCTGTTTCTGTTGTTTAGTTTATCTAGGAGCACTTTTCTCACTGCAGTTTTTTCTCTCTGTTCTTGTTGCAGTTTTACCCTGAATGTATGTTTTTGTAGGGTTTTTGTATCATTCACTGCTTTTGTTTGCATTATTTTACCCTGAATATCTGTTTTTACACATTTTATTTATCTTGAACTATCCTAAATAAACTACAAACAAAGAAATATGTTTTTGTCCTCAAATTATTTTCTTGTACCACTTCCCTCTGTCACAGACCTGACTGAAACGGGTATTTATGCAGCTCATTATTCAGGTCTTTGTCTTCTCTGGTGTGAAGTAGAGCATTATTCATGATCATTCACGCCTCCTCGCATACGGCCTTTCTAAACAAAAAGTGTCTTAGAAAATGTAAATGAATATATTGTTTTCTGTGAATGAGTGATCAAGATGATTATCAAATCATTTTGAAGTAAAAACTGTAGACTACAAGATCCAGGTAACAAAAGTCTTGTAAATAAATGTTATAAATGTGTTTTGTCAACTTATTTCAGTGATATTTTTTTTGTTGTTGTTTTCAATAATCACGCATAACTGTTTTTTTCCTCCAAAGTACAAATTTGTACATACATACTGCTCACTTATTACTGTAGCCCAGTTTGTGCTGAAAACAGTGTAGTTAGCCTTTAGACATTTATATGTTTTATAAGTAACTGAAAAATATACAAATGTCAAGACATGTCAAAACTTCTTCAGGGCCCCAAAACACCCTACAGACTCCTAAGGGTTAAAACCAGATTGAAAATGCTCATACAAACTGTTTAAAGCAAGAAAAGATTGAAGTTGAGAAAACACAATCTTGTCCAAAACCTTAGACACATGGTAGAACAGAGATAGGGTGATAATTATTTAGATGAAGCAGGATGTCATGATTTAGGTGGTTGATGTTGCCGTGGGCTTACAAAAGGCAGGCATAGGCGCAGAGGGTTTTATGTATAAAGTGGCTTTATTAATAACAAAAGAAAACAAAACAAAACATAGAACAAAACAAGAGGCTAAACCATACTAGCGGCTAAACCTACTAGAGACTAAAGCGACTAGCGGCTAACCCTACTAGCAGCTACACCTACTAGTGGCTAAGCACTCATTTGGCGAAACACACAAATAATCTAAACATACAGGGACTTAAACAAGAGGCAAACAAACATTTGAGATGCACAGAACAGTATTTACATAAGACAAGATACAAACTAACAAAAACAGCTCCATAAATCAAAAGCACAATGAACATAAATATAACCAAAACTAGAGCCTTCTTAAAACAGAGGTTACATAACATAACTTAAACCACATATAAAACCATATACAAAACCAAAATAAATGCCCACATAACAACTAATGCTCGATCCAGTTTCCCAGAACAAACAGCTATTTATAAAAGGTCTAATGAGCTACCTCGGATCAGGTGACCACTCTCATCACCTGGCCGAGGTACATTCTGGGAAACTGAGTCTACAATCAAAACTACACAAAACAAACATACAAACTTATTGGGCACACAGTGCCCTCTAGGGGTGGTCCCTTACACAGGACCACAAAGGATGCACAAGAATAGTCTAGCATCTTCAGTGAGGAAGCAGGAAGTGAGAGCAGAAGGAACAGTTAGTGAGAAACACACAAATCTGAAGATAGTAAGGTGAAGGGAGAAGCATTAAGACACTGTTGTAGTATATTTAGTAAGATTTTATAAAAATATTTTACTCCAATACAGGTTTTGAAATGTTAGAAGTAGAAGTTAACCCTTAAATTTGTGTTCTGCAGTCTTTACTGACTGTAGTAAATGCATTCCATGTTTTGTCATTAATGTTTGCCCTTTTAAAGTTGCAGGAAGAATTTGGAGACAATAGCAAGAACAGGACAAGATTCCTCAAGATACAAGCTTAAGCTAAGTTACCCATTTAATTTCAGTCAATGTACTACCTTATAGCGTCGCCACATTTTCAGAAAAATTTTAATCTAATTGTTGATTTTAATGTTTCAGCAACAGTTGAACTGAAGTGAGAACGCCTTAGAAAACCTGTTGACAACAAGAGGAGCAGAAGGCAGTGACTGAGGGATCAACTGTACTGCGATACCAATGAGGTAAAATTTAAAAAAAGTGACAGTAAAACATTTATAACACAAATTCTGTTTCACAGTGATTCTCAAAAATGAATGATCACAAATGTCTCTTTCCAGACCATTGTGTTTCATTAGTTCAGTCTTGATAATTCACATCACAAAACCTTTAAGATATCTTTTTTATCTCCTCCACCTCAGGATATCCAGTCTACTGTCATGCCAGATCCAGCAGCTGGGTGAAGGTGGATGCTTTGTGTGACCCTGCCTGCTTTGTGTGACCCTGCTTGCGTTGTGTGACCCTGCCTGCTTTGAGTGAACCCTGCCTGCTTCGAGTGACCCTGCCTGCTTCGTGTGAGCCCTGCCTGCTTCGATTGACCCTGCCTGCTTTGTGTGAGCTCTGCCTGCTTCGAGTGACCCTGCCTGCTTCGAGTGAGTGCTGTCTGATTCATGTGAGCCCTGCCTGCATGTGAGCCCTGCCTGCTTGTTTTTATGATTATAGACGATTTAGATGTCTTTAATATGATTACTGATCTTAATATATATCTGTCAGTTTAAAGCTAGACTAAAGACTTACCTGTTCAGCATTGTATATATGCTTAGTTCTATGGTTCTACTTCATATGATGTACTATATTATGGTTCTACTTCATGTTTATGGTTCTATTTCAGTTAAAATATAAAGCAATATAAAATCATAAATTTGTATATATTCTATGTCCTGTTTACAGCAGTGAGAGTTATAGATGCAATCAGTTTCACTGTGTTTTTTTTTTCATCCTCTGTTGGCTTGCTTTCTGGGAGACTGCTGTGATTAGCTTTTAGCTTAACTTAGAGTTTTTCTGTGCAGTATATTAATACTGCTTTCATTATTATGCTTATGTTATTGTACTATTTTTCTATATATTATTTGTCTTTATCCAATGTAAAGCTGCTTTGTGAAAAGCACTATATAAATGAATTAGAATTGCATTTGAATTGAATTATAAATTGTTTTAGTTCATTAAATTATTTGTTGGAATTTCAAAGTATGTTTATATTTTATATATGATATATATATATAATATATACCAATTGTCCATTATATTATGATAACCATTGTTTGTAGTAACTTAAGTTCACAATTTAATGTTGATTTTGTTATTAGATTTTTGATTTGATTTTGTATAACTGTTGAATAGACTCCTTTGTATATTTTGTCAAAAGATTTCCTCTCTAGTTAGTGGTGTGACGCGCACGCCAGGCTCCGCCCCCGCACAACGTCCTACGTCACCCGTATTCTAGTACATCACACGTACCCACGTCACACACAGCTGCACCGCATTTCACTGATTCACACACGCACATATAAGCACCATTCTCTCCCCACTTCCGTGTCCGAGATTAACCATGCGACCCAAACTCTTTGGCAAAAGACTATTTTCAGATAATGCCGGCTGAACTTGGGATTATGCCTTTACTGCCCGAAAGGGGGACACCTGCTTCAGGCATGCCCTCGGCGCCCAGCGAGACCTCTGATGAATGTCCCCATGCGACCCCACTGACAACAAATGTTATTATCCACCATGCCACCATGTCTCCCACAGTAAAGGCTCTCCTGGACTCGGGTTCCGCCGGGAATTTCATATCGAGTACACTCTGCAGCCAGCTGAAGGTTCCCCTTGAACTCCGTCCCATTCCAATCCAGATCTTCTGCATAATGGGGGCGTTACATCACTCCTCCGTTGCGTATGCAGGTCGGCTGGTTGCACGAGAAGGAAATCCGATTTCTGGTACTGGAGAAAACAACTTCTGACCTGATTCTGGGGTGCCCGTGGCTCACTCTCCACGAGCCAATCCTCTCATGGAAGGATGTGGAGATCCTGAAGTGGGGGGATGGCTGTTTCTCTCGCTGTCTTTCCCAAGTCCCAGTTCTACCACTTAACTCAACCTCCGTGGTTACCTCACCACAATTTTCGAGAGGCATACTCCAGCTTCCAGGATGTATTCTGCCCCAGTACGAGCCACACAACTACCCCTGCACCGGCCATGGGACTGTGCCATCGACCTACTTCCAGGTGCACCGGTGCCAAGAGGTAAAATCTACTCTCTCTCCCCAAACAGAAGGCCATGGAGACGTACGTTGAGGAGGCCCTTCGGCTTCATTAGACCATAATGACTAGACATAACTTCCCCTGCTGCGTCCAGCTTCTTCTTTGTGGCCAAAAAAGACAGAGGACTTAGGCTGTGTATTGATTACCGAGCGTTAAACAAAGTCACTGTAACGTTCAGTTATCCCCTTCCTCTCGTCCCATCTGCTCTGGAACAGTTGCGTGGAGCTACCATCTTCACGAAGCTAGACCTCCAGAGCGCATATAATCTGATTCGCATTCGCGAAGGTGATGAGTGGAAAACTGCTTTCATTACTCCTACAGGTCACTATGAGTACTTAGTGATGCTGTACGGCCTAGTTAACTCTCTGTCTGTTTTTCAGGGTTATATGAACGAGGTGTTCCGGGATTGCGTGGGTAGATTTGTGGTCGTCTACATCGACGACATACTTATCTACTCACGAGATTCCTTGGGGCACCTCCAACATGTAACTGCGGTGCTTAGCAGACTCCAATCTCATCAGCTGTTCCTCAAGGTGGAAAAGTGTCTCTTCCATCAGTCCTCCATCTCCTTCTTGGGCTATAACATCAGCCCAAGGGGGATTCAGTTGGATGAGAGGAAGGTGGAGGCTGTCCAGTCATGGCCTACTCCGACCAATGTAAAACAGCTCCAATGCTTTTTGGGTTTTGCTAATTTTTATAGCAGATTCATCCGTGGGTATAGTACGAAGGTTGCTCCGCTCACAGATCATCTAAAGGGTTAGCCCAAAAGGCTCATTTGGTCGCCTGAAGCCACTCAGTCCATGGTCAAATTGCAACTGGCCTTTACCACAGCCCCAATCCTCGTCCTTCCAGATGTCAATTGCCCCTTTTTAGTTGAGGTCGATGACTCCCAAACCAGGGTCGAGGCTGTATTGTCACAGCAGCAGAGGAATAATCCAACTTACCACCCATGTGCCTTCTTTTACAGAAAGCTGTCACTGGCGGAGAGGAATTACGATATCGGTAATCGTGAGCTTCTCGCCATCAAACTGGCCCTGGAGGAGTGGAGGCATTGGTTGGAAGGGGCGATTCATCTGTTCCTGGTCTTAACTGACAATAAGAATTTGGAGTATCTACGTGAAGCGAAACGTCTGAACGCCAGACAGGCAAGGTGGGCTTTGTTCTTCACTAGATTCCACTTCTCACAGCTTTCTTTTGTCCCCGAACCAGAGAGAGAGCACCTC
The DNA here is from genome assembly GCA_011419295.1 of Clarias macrocephalus. Classification (NCBI taxonomy): domain Eukaryota; kingdom Metazoa; phylum Chordata; class Actinopteri; order Siluriformes; family Clariidae; genus Clarias; species Clarias macrocephalus. The sequence continues at coordinate 42,822 of JAAGKR010004359.1, read as the reverse complement.
ATCCACCAGGTGCATACCTCACTTGGCACCGGTCACCCGGGGGTCACCCAAACCCTCTCCCTGATCCGTGAACACTTCTGGTGGCACCGGATGAAAAAAGCAAGTGCAGAGGTACGTACGGGGGTGTCGAGCGTGCGCCGTGTCTAAAACATTGAGACAACTGCCCACAGGGAAACTGCTACCTCTACCTGTTCGTCAACGTCCCTGGTCACACCTGGGAATAGATTTCATGACGGACCTCCCGGTGTCACAAGGTAACACTTGTTTTCTAGTCATTGTAGACCGCTTTTTCTAAATAAATCCTGCCGTCTTGTCCCCCTGCCACGTCTCCCTACAGCGCAAAGGACTGCTGAAGCTCTGTTTGAGCATGTATTTTGGAACTTTGGCATCCCGGAAGAAATAATTTCCCCCAGTTTGTCTCCCGGTTCTGGAGACGATTCCCCTGGAATGGGGAACCTGCCGAGGTCCCTGCTGTGAATCACTGGTTCCAGGAGAATGAGAGGGCTTGGGCGTCAGCGCACCGACAGCTTCAGAGGCCAGTCAGAAGGCAAAAAATCACACCCGATGCCCGGAGATCTAACGCCCCAACCTACAGACCTGGGCAAAAGGATTGGCTCTCAACCCAGACGTACAGAATACACCCCACATTCCACATTTCAATATTGAAACCTTACCACACACCCTCACTTTCTGTTTCCCCAGAGAGGGTGCGAAGGGCCCCCACCGAGCCTTGACCGATCTACGTCGTCCGCGAGATCTGGAGGTCTCGTCGTCGAGGTGGTCGTCTAGAGTATCTTGTGGATTGGGAGGGGTATGGTCCCGAGGAGAGAAGCTGAGTTCCTCGGGATGACATCTTAGATCCGACCCTTCTCGCCGAATTCCATCAGGCTCAGCCCCAGATGCCGGCGCCCAGGGGTAGGGGTTGTCCACCCCGACGACGCACTCTCCGGCCCTCAGGAGCGGTCCGTGGAGAGGGGGTTCTGTGACGCGCACATCAGGCTCCGCCCACGCACAACGTCCTACATCACCCGAATTCTAGCACATCGCACGCACCCACGTCACACACAGCTGCACCGCATTTTACTGATTCACATACACACATATAAGCACCACTCTCTCCCTAATTCCGTATCCGAGATTAACCATGCGACCTGAATTCTTTGGCAAAAGACTATTTTCAGATAAGATTGATTAGATGTTTCCTTGTTTTTCGATAAGACTGTTTATATGTTTCCTGAGTATCTTCGTGTCACTGTATTTCTGTTGTTTTGATTTTCTCCCTGTCTGCCCTGCTCCTCGCTTCCGAGTACTTCCGCGTTTCAGTGTCTCCATGTTCCTGTGTTTCTGTGTTTCCTGTGCTCCCACTCCATTTTAAATCCCCATCTTATGTACTCCAGTTTTCCCTTCTGCCAGCTCCGCGATATTCCCTGTTTACTTTATTAGTTTCTGTTTTGCTTTTAGTTTCCGTTTGTTCCCGCGTTTGATTTACAGTGTTGAGTATAATATTTTTGTTGAACCCAGTGTTTTGTTTGCCCCCAATTCTGTTAATAAATCGCCCCTGCCGGGCCAATTCAGTGACTTCTGTGCGCGAGTTCCGTTGGTTCGCAACATATGGTGCTTGCGAAGCACTACTATTATCTCACAGGCTTATTAGTGGTGCTTGCGAAGCGAATCACTACTATTGTTATCTCACAGGCTTATTAGTGGTGCTTGTGAAGCGAAGCACTACTATTATTATCTCACAGGCTTATTATTATTTTTATTTTTATTCTTCTTCATCCATAGAAGAAGTTTGAAGAAGTAAAAAGATAAAAAGAAGAAGTATTAGTCCTGTACCATTTGTCATAGACCCATGAATGAGGTGTCAAATTGTGCGGCTTGTTCGGGGATGGGGTGCTATGACTTTTCTAAGGGGTGGGCAAAAAGTCCCTTAGACTTAACATTGAGATTAATTTTGACGGATTGTAGTGCAGAGAGGGAATTTTGTAGAAAGGAAAATTTACTACATTTGAAGAGGCTTGCAACCTGTGTCAGAACAATCCCCCGCAAGAGGGTATAAGTTTTATCCCCGGGTCCCCAAATTTGCCCCATTGACATATAATGGGGAAAAAATCCCATAGACTTAACATTGAGACCAAATTTGATGGTTTGAAGCGCAGAGTGAGAATTTGGTAGAAATCTCAAATTCACCACATTTGAAGAGGCTTGCAAGCTGTGTCAGAACATACCCCGCACGAGGGTATAAGTTTTGTCCCTGAGGCAGAAAAGGTGTGCAAATTTGCCCCATTGATACAGTAATGTCACATTTGAAAGTAAAAAAATCTGCCTTTTTAACCAGTGAAAAAACGATATGTAGTATAGTCATTCAGAAACTAATGTGGCTTTAGTTTGAGGTGATATTAAAGAGAGTGTTCCTTGTCCCTTCCCCCGTGACCCCATCATTTCACAGTTCCACTCAACACTCCTCTACTATACCTCCCCCCCACTCACCTCACCTCAGCTCACTATGCTGGAACTCTAAACTCCTGTATTGCACTCACACCGTCACCATATACTGACAATTTACACTGCATTTATTACACCCCTGACCCATGTACTCCACTTACATCGTCACCATATACTAAGTACAGTGGAACCTTGGATTACGAGAATAATTCGTTCTGGAAGTGGGCTTGTGTTCCAAAACACTTGTAAACCAAATCATCCTTTTCCCCTAAGAAATAATGAAAACTCAAATTATTCGTTCCACAGCCCCAAAAATTAAATACATAAAAATAATTAATACAATCTATAAAATGAAAATAAAACAAATTAATCTGCACTTTACCTTTTAAAAAAAGTATAAATAAATCCTGACAGATAAGTGTTTCCGTTGGTGCGCGCAGGCGCCGTGTGTGTGGAATTAGCCCCTTCCCTCGCCTCGTTTTACACAGCAATACTCCTCCTCCCTCTCCCCACCTCGCTTTTTAAGTTTCACAACAAACGGACACACACACAATGGAAACACCGTTTTAACAGGAAAAAAAGAAATCTCTCTGAGACTGGCGTGAGCATACTAAGGGAATCACTGCGGTAAAGTAAAAAAAAAAAAAACAAATGAACCAGCACCTTACCTTTGAAAAGAATCATGACGGAGCAGAGTTTCTGTGTGTTTGTGAAGCCGGGGAGGGGGTGAAAAGGCGAGAGAGCGTCTGTGCGTGTGTTAGGGTGTTTGCGTGTGTGTGTGTCGGTGTCAAATTACGCGCACGCACACACATAAGAACCGCTGAAAGAATTCCGCAGCGCAAGATTGATGCTTGGTGTCAAAATAAGAGTCGCATGCGTGATACATGATACTCGGCACTCGTAAACTAATACTTGCTCGGTTTCCAATTAAAAACGTATTAAAAATTTTTGCTTGGTTTGCGGAACACTCGTAAACCACGTTACTCGCAATCCGAGGTTCCACTTTATTTACCCTACATTTATGATACCAATATGTACTGTATTCCAATCACACTGTGACCATGTACTGACATTTTACCCTGCACTTATTACACCACTATATACTGTATACCACTAACACACCATCACCATATACTGACAATTTACCCTGGATTTAATACACCTATATATACTGTATCACATTCAGACCTTCATCATATACTGACCATTTCTACTGGATTTATTACAAATACAAATGTATTAATTTTACGGAGGCTTTGTTTAGAACCATTGTTTAGATTTTGGAGGTAAAGTTGGTTTATGGCAAAAAAAGAAGAGTCTGGCTTAAATTTCTGTGATTATAAAAAAAAATACAAATGGCTTTAAAAGGTTTGTTAGTAAAATACTGCATATCAGTAATACAATATTACTTTCTTGTTTTTAAATGTTTATTTTTTATGTTTTATTATTTTTATATTTTTTATTTCTATTACTTGTCTGATATAGTATGTCACATATAAAATAATATAGTATATGATATAGTATGACACATATAAATAATGTTGGCCTTTTTGACCAGTGAAAAAACAGTGACATGTAGTATAGTCTTTCAGCAGCTAATGTGAATTTAGTTTGAGTTCAGTATTCCTTCACCCTCCCCTGTGGCCTCATCACCTCACAGCTCCACTCAACTTTTCCTCCCCACTCAACTCACCCCTTGAGAGTTGCGTGGAGCTGTGCGGTATAGTGACCATTTACTCTGGATTTGTTACATCTCTACTGTATCTCACTGACACTGTCACCATATAATGACCATTCACCCTGGATTTATTACAGCCCTTAAATACTGAATACCACTCACACAGTCGCAATATACTGACCATATATCCTGGATTTATTACACCCATATATATTGTCCACCACTCACATTCTCGCCATATACTGTCCATTTACCCTGCATTTATTACACAGCCCTGTATACCACACACACACTGAGCAGAGACTGACCATTGGCCCTGGATTTATTATACCCCTAATCCCTGTATTCCACCCACACCATCACCATATACTGACCATTTCCCCTATATTTATTACAAATACAAATGTATTAATCTTACAGAGGCTTTGTTTTGAACCATTATTTACATTTTGGAGGGAAAAGTGATTAATGGTTAAAAAGTTTGGCTTAATTTTCTGTGATTATATTTAAAAATATAATCATGGCTTCAAAATTTTATCTGTAAACTGCATATCAGTGATGCAATATTACGTTCTTTTTTTAAAAAACATTTTTTAAATGTTTTAATATTTTTAGATTTTTTAACTTCTACTATTTGACTCTGTGATATGTCACATTTAAAATATTAAAATTCAGCTTTTTAAACAAGTTAAAAAGCAGTGATATGTAGAATTCATCAGCTAATGTGGCTTTAGTTTAAGAAGATATTAAAGAGTGTTAAAGTTGCAATGTCCCTGCACCCTCCTCACATCACATCACATCTCACTGTGCTGGAACTTTTCTTTTTTACTCCTTACTCCTGTATCGCACTCACACCGTCACCATATAATGATCCTTTGCCTTGGATTTATTACACCTCTGTATACTGTCCCCATACACTGACAATTTAACATGCATTTATTACACACCTGTATACTAAATACCCCTCATACTGTCATCAAAAACTCACTATTAACCCTGAATTTATTACACACCTACCCCTTGTATTGCAATCACACCATCACCCTATACTAACCATTTACCCTGCATTCAATAAACCCCTATATACTGTATGTCATGCACACTATTTACCATGCATTTATTTCACCCCCAAACCTTGCTTCCGTCCTTTGCTCTAAATTCACTAGGAGGTACAAAATCTGTTTAGCAAACGCAGTCCCTCACAAAGAAGTTATGAGTTCAGTGAAGAGTGTTCCCTTTCAAAAGCTACACTCGATGCTGCGCTTGAAAGCGCTATGAGAAAAGGTCTCCACTGACCGGTTTTTTAAGCACTTGTGTCAAACACACCAAAAACTTGGCCCGTACAACCTCAGTCAGGTGACGTCATCTGACCAGGTACACCTGGAGGTTATAAATAGATCTAAACCGGAAACATCCTCAGGTCTTTTGTCTTCAAGGCTGTTTTGTGTTTGCGTGTGTGTCTCTAACGTTACTGTGCGGCAGTTTAAAGAAAGAAAATATATATTTAGAAAAGAAAACGAAACTAATGGCTGAGTTTAGGAAGAGATGCTTCCTCTGTGCGGGAGGCTTCTCTCCGATGACGATTGTCATGCTCTTTGTTTTGATTGTTTGGGTGAAGATCATGCTTTCCGCGGACTCGAGGGATAATGCGAGCACTGTGAACTGCTTCCGATCAAAGCGCTTCGAGCCCGGCTTGCATTCTTTAAAGAGAAATCGCGAGCCGCGCTTCACTCTTGGAGTTCGTGCGTTGATCTGGCAGAAGCATGTGACGAGCGAGAGTATGAAGAATTACTGGAGGTGGTAACCAGGGCAGTCGAACACCTACATCTCGACTGGTCTCAGGAACAAGTGAGTCCCAAACACTCAAAATTAGACGACAGGTTTCTGTCATGTGGCCAAGGTGAGGGACCTCAACGAAGGTCCCTTTCCTTTTTTGGTGATCTCCATGACGAGGTAACTCGTTCATGGAGCAAACCTTATTCGTCCCACATATTTGTGCCAACAACCGTTGATGCAAGCACGCGGGGCTACATGATGATCCCCCAGGTTGAGGAGACACTTGCGAGCTATCTCTCTCCTGGATGCTCATCTTTGCTGAAGAAGCCTAAACTCCCGACTAAGCTGTGTAGACTAACATCTTCGCTAGTGGGGAAGGCTTTCCAGTCAGCGGGTCAGGTCAGTGCAGCGCTGCATACCATGGCGGTGTTGCAGGCATACCAGGCTGATCTACTGAAGGACCTGAGCACTGAGGTCCATCGACCAGCAAGCTTTTTCAGAGCTTTGCCGAGTCGATGTCGAGAGATGGATTTGTCTATCCGTGCCACAAAGCAGATGGCCCGTGCCATTGCTGCTATGGTTGCCACGGACATCTGTGGCTGAACCTCACTGGCATCAAGGACAAGGGGCGTTCGTTCCTCCTTGATACCCCTATCTCACCTTCCGGCCTATTCAGTGATGCTGTGAATACCATCACCAATAGGTTTCGGGAGGCGAAATGCTACGAGGCATTTCTGAGGTTTCTTACCCGCCGTGCTCAGGAGTTGGGACCGTCGGCCACCCAGTCCCAACTAGGTCCGGTTCTAGTGAGGCGTGAAGCGCAAAAGGAGAGTGTGGCGAGGCGAGCACCCCCTCATAAAGACTAGGGTACGACTCACCGCGCTTCTCAGTCTGCCTTTAAAAGACCAGACCTGAGGAGCATCATCTCAAAGAAGAGGTCCTGAGGCTGGTGAAATGCCAGGACCATGAGGGTGTCTCAGGAGGCCGCCCAAATCTCCGCCACCATTGGTGCTCAGAAGAGTGGTCACCAACAAAGTGTCCGCACCGCTTGAACGAGCTAGCGCAGCAGATTTTGTTTCAGTCTTCCAGCTAAGCTAATATAAACTATTCCAAGCGCTAGGACTCTCTCGAACAGAAGTACTTATGCCCTCAGACGGGATGATTTTGGACATACGTCCACACTAGGACATGGAAGCCTCTTAGCTGGAGGAAGTATTTCAGGGCCAGAAATAAGCCATCGTTTCAAGGCAACTGGTGTGCCATGCGAGAAGATGGCCTCTCCAGATCCTCTGCCAGACTGTCTCAGTGCTGGAGTTCCTGCATGAGAAACTGTCCTCAGGCCTAGGACAACAGTCCCTTTAGAGGACAAAGCTATTGTGCTCAAAGGTTGGCTGAGGCCCCTTTCGAACCTCTAGAACTTGTGGCTATTATGCATCCTCACCCGAATTATCTTCCGAAAGTAAAATTTTTTGATTATGCACCCAGTTGTTCTTGGAACCTTCTGTCTTCCGCCGTCTAATGCTCAGGAGCAGGAAGGATTTCACTTATTGTGTCCAGTATGTGCTCTACAGATTTATGTCCACTGCACTAGTCAGTGGCGCAAAGAGGAGCCGCTTTTTATATGTTATGCCGCAACCGGGTGTGTGGCTGCCACTAGACAATCTAGGTCACATTAAAAGGATGAGGGATGCTATTGCCCTAGCCTATAAGGTGCGTGGTCACACTTCACCTCTAGAAGTTAGGGCCCATACAACTAAGGGGTTTGCAAGGTGTTCCCTTGCAGCAAATGTGTGATGCGGTAGGCTGGTCCCCTCCGCCCACTTTTCGCAGAGTTTATAGTTTAGATATCCATGCTACTCCATGCTTATGGTCCTAGAGTCAGCATCCCACAATCAGGTCTAGACTTCTTTGATGATTGTGCACGCATGCTACACAACTCTGGGGTCCAGACACTTCCAGCGCGACAGCGTTGGTATTGTCGTTCCCATAGTGCTTTCAAGCGCAGCATCAAGTGTAGCTTTTGAAAGGGAACGTCTCGAGTTACTTAGCTGTAACCCTGTTCCCTGAAAAGCGGGAACGAGATGCTGCACTCTAAGTGTGACTGGACGTCCTTTCAGACAAATTGACCTGAGGATGTTTCCAGTTCAGAACTATTTATAACCTCCAGGTGTACCTGGTCAGATGACATCACCTGACTGTGGTTGTACGGGCCAAGTTTTTGGCGTGTTTGACACACATGCTTCAACAACCGGTTAGTGGAGACCTTTTCCCATAGCGCTTTCAAGCGCAGCATCTCATTCCCGCTTTTCAGGGAACAGGGTTACAGCAAAGTAACCCGAGACGTTTTGCGTTCTACTTAGTGACCAATTAAGCCTTGGTGATTCTTTTCAAAGGTAAAGTGCAAATTAATTGGTTTTATTTTTACTTTATATATTTTGGGGTTAGGGAGCAAATCATCTGAGTTTACATTATTTCTAATGGGCGAAATTTGCTTTGATATACACAACACTTTTGAATGTTTTTGCGAAATCCATGGTTCTACTGTATTGTTTTCTATAACAATGTGACCATGTGTGTGTGGACGTAAAGCAGTCTCAATCGGTAAACTGGTGGTTGTGTGTGTGCCTGTATATGTGTGAGAAATATCACATCACTGAGAAATATGAACCTCTAGAACTTGTGGCTATTATGCATCCTCACCCGAATTATCTTTCCGAAAGTTCAATTTTTTGATTATGCAACCAGTTGTTCTTGGAACCTTTAGTGTGTGCGCGTGTGTGTGCGGTTGTGTGCGGTTGTGTGCGCGTGTGTGCGCGTGTGTGTGCGGTTGTGTGTGGTTGTGTGCGGTTGTGTGCGCGTGTGCGCGTGTGTGCGGCTGTGTGTGTGTGGCTCTGTGTGCATGTGTGTGTGTGTATGAGTCAAAATCGGTAAACTGGTGGTTGTGTGTCTGTATATGTGTGAGAAATATCACATCACTGAGAAATATGTATGATGCTGAACAAGATTTCAGCATCATACATCTTTTTCACTTATTTACCATTAAAACGACATGTTAAGTCATATTGCATGTTCTTGGATAAGTGTTTCAAATTCTACGTTTTCCATAGCTCCTACAATGTTGAGACTTCGGTAAACGCTTTTTCTCAGCATAAGATGCAGAAAAGTGAAACTTCATTGAGAACACATACTAATGCATTCCATTATGTATGATGCTGTGCAAGAATTTAACTATTCTATTTCACATATTTTCCATGACAATGGCATGTTAAGTCATAGGACATGATGATCATGTATTAGTGTTTCAAATTGTTCATGATCCTGAGCATATTGAACTGAGACTTCGGCAAACGCTTTTTCTCTGCACATGGTGCAGAAAAGTGAAAGGACATCATCGAGAACACATACTAACGCATTCCAGTATGTATTATGTTAAACAAGATTTTAACCATTCTATTTCCACATATTTACCATGAAAACCGCAGGTACATGATTATGTATTAGTGTTTAAAATTCTGCATTTTATATAGCTCCTACAACACTGAAAAGCTTTTTCTCAACATAAGCTTTAGAAAAGTGAAAGGACATCATTAAGAACACATACTAACACATTCCAGTATGTATGATGTTAAACAAGATTTTAACCAATTTCCACATATTTACCATGAAAACAGCATGTCAAGTCATACGTTTTCTCTTGACATGTTCTCAATTATGACATGCTTATGCATTAGTGTATCCATAGCTCATTCAACGCTTAGACCTCGCAGTAAATGCCTTTTCTCAGCATAAACTGCAGAAAACTGATAGGACATGATTGAGAACACATACTAATGCATTCCAGTATGTATGATGCTGAACAAGAATTAAACTATTCTATTTTCACATGAAAACGGTTTGTGAAGTCATAGTACATGATCATGTGTTAGTGTTTCAAATTCTTATTTATCCAGAGCCCATAGTAAGCTGAGCCTTCGGCAAACGCTTTTTCTCGCATATGCTGCATAAAAGTGAAAGGACATCATTGAGAACAGGTAGTAATGCGTTCAAGAATGTATGTGTCAGGGAATACCACTAGAGGGCGCCAAAGCGCCCAGAGACTCTATTTTGTTTTCATTTGTAGTTTTTGTGGAACTGTATTCCCCAGAATGCACCTCGGTCAGGTCATGTTGGCGCTCACCTGAACCGAGGTTGCTCATTAGTTTTGTTATAAATGTTTGTTATAAAAGTTTTGTCTTGCATCTGTTCGTTTTGGGTTACTGTTTGTTTTGGATTGCTGTCTAGTTCTGTGTTTCCTCCAAGCTCTGTGCTCTCCTAGCCTTTGTCTGTCTCCTAGCCTGCATGGCTCTTAGTCTGTGTAGCTCCTGGTTTAGTTTGTCATGTTTATAGTTTGTCTGTCCTATGTTTAAAGTTCATGTTCTGTTCTTTTGGTTTTGTGTTCATTAAAAGACTTTTACCTGCCATCACCTCTGCCACTATGCCTTTCCTTCGTCCCTCAAACAGCACCCGTAACAGTATGATGCTGCACAACATTTTAAACATTCTATTTCACATATTTCCCATGAAAGCAGCATGTTAAGTCATAGGACATGATTATGTATTTATTGTTTTTACAATGAAAATATTTAGTGTATTTACACTGAAAATGCCAAGATAAGTCATTGTACATGTTCTTGTACTAGTGTTTCAAATTCTGCGTGTTGAATAGCTCCTACAATACTTAGACCTCGGTAAACGCTTTTTCTCAGCATAAACTGCAGAAAACTGAAAGAATGCACCTGTTCGTTAAGAACATGATTGAGAACACATACTAATGCACACTCCAGAATGTATGCTGCTGAACAAGATTTTAACCATTCTATTTCACATATTTACCATGAAAACAGAATTTAAAGTCATAATCATGATTATGCATTAGTGTTTCAAGTTCGGCATGTGCCATATCTCCTACAACGATGAAACTCTTTTTCTCAGCATCAGCTGCAGAAAAGTGAAAGGACATCATTGCGAACACATACTAATGAATTCCTGTATGTATGCTGTTGAACAAGATTTAAACCATTCTATTTCACATATTTTCAATGAAAACGTCATGCTAAGTCATAGTACATGATTATGTATTAGTGTTTCAAATTCTGGGTGTTCCATAGCTCCTTCAACGCCTTCAACCGTGTTTCAAATTCTTATTGATCCAGAGCAAATAGTAAGCTGAGACTTCGGCAAATGCTTTTTCTCCACATATGCTGCATAAAAATGAAAGGACATCATTGAGAACAACGATACATATTCAAGTATGTATGATGCGTAACATGATTTTAACCATTCTATTTCACATATTTACCATAAAAAAGGCATGTTAAGTCATATTACATGTTCTTTGATAAGTGTTTCAAATTCTGCGTGTTACAGCAGAATTCCTACAACGCTGCGACTTCGGCAAACGCTTTTTCTCAGCATAAGATGCAGACAAGTGAAAGGACATCAGTGAGAAATTTGTATGATGCTGAACAACATTTTAAGCATTCTATTTCACATATTGACTATGAAAACGGCAGGTAATGTTAAGTCATATTACATGTTCCTGTCTTTTGTTTAAATTTCTGCATGTTCCACAGCTCCTACAACACTTAGACCTCGGTAAACCCTTTTCTCAGCATAAGGTGCAGATACATCAAAGGATATTATTGAGAACACATACTAATGCATTCCAGTGTATATGAGAACAGTCTATACCTTGGGAAATGCATCTAAACTCATATTACATGTAAATGTATTAGAGTTGCACATTCTTAGTAATTGTGAGCTCATACATGGCTGAGACCACAGAAAAGGCATATACGCATAAAAAGGACATACTTGAGAACAAATTCGAATGAATTCCAGTATGTATGATGATGAACAAGATTTTAACCATTAAAATTAAAATGTTTGCTCCTACAATGCTGAGAGGTCCTTATTTACCATGAAAACAGCATGTTAAGTCATAGTACATGATCATGTGTTAGTGTTTCAAATTATTACTGATCCAAAGCCCATAAAAAGCTGAGACTTTGGCAGTTTTTAATGGTTTTGCTTCGCATATGGTCTATAAAAGTGAAAGGACATCATTGAGAACACATACTAATGCATTCCAGTATGCATACATGTTGAATAACTTTTTTGTCATTCTTCTTCACATTTTGAGCATAAAAACTGCATACAAACTCATTTTGTATGTTTTACATGACCACGCATTAGTTGTGTGAGAAAACCAATTTCCTGGGCTCGTACAGCGCCAAGAACACGGCAAACGCTTTATCTCATCATCAGAAGCATAAAGGTGTCAGGAATGATAATTTCCAAAACATTCATGCATTATAGCACACATGTTGAATAACACAGCATGCTGAAAAGGCACAAAGGTTGTGAGGTTCAAACAAGTGGCGATGGCACAGGTGCTTGGGGCCCGTTTATCATTGCTTTTTAACCATATTTCTTATTTTTATTTTAAAAGGCCGCAGGGCCAACTTCTTGGCTTTCCTCTTCAGAGAGGTCCTTGGTGGACAGCCAGACCAGGGAATAGTATGTGCCTGTCTGGGACCCATTAATGTTCCTCGCCTGACCGTGCATGGAGGTGTTTATCTTCATCGACCGGCGGGGAGTGCCCGGCAGTACACAACTGAAATTAAACCTTTGTTGTATCATCAATTGCCCAGTGTGCCGATGTACCTTCTTGCCTTCAACCTTCTGTGGGTGGTTTTTTGGAAAACTCCTAGACCCACTGTTCTGGGTGAGGCTCTGGGTCTTGGTGGCTTGCTCTGGAAGCATAGGTAGCCAAATTGGCTGCAGGGAGCAGATTGATCATGCAATCCTAGTTTCTGTGTGGGGGGTGTCCTAGTTTATTCTCTTTGAGAATACCTCCTATAAGGCCACCTGTTTGTGAAAGACTGGGGAAGGGTGTTGTGAATTGATCAGATAGCTCAGACCCTATGACCCTATCTGCTCGACACAATGCCATGAGTAACCCACGCATTTCCACAAACATACTGCTGCCTACTATGGAATGCTCATCACTTAGCACATCATACAGCTCTTCAGCCTTCTCTGTGTGCTTTTCTGTGCCACAAGGGTGGTTCCTAGCAAATGTTGCAACAGACAGAAACGATAAGCTGAGACAGACAGTTCCAGGAATTCAGACACAACCTGAAAACGCACACACACGCGCACACGCACACACACTACACTCACACTACACACACTTTACTTACTTATCCTAAACACACATCACAACCACCCACACACACACACACACACACACACACACAAACACACACACACATGCACTACACACAGACGCAAACAGTACACACACACATTATAAACACATAATGTGTTCAATGTACACATTGAAAAATTGCTGCAAACAGCAGCAATAAGATGAGCCGGCCAGATTGGGAGTTCCAGGAATTACTTACTGTAGCCTAGCATGGTAAATCTGTGACACATATCATGTCTGCCTAGATGTGAAAGGCCTAGTTACGGGTTGATGTTCTTGATCAACCGACCAGTGTTTAATATTGATGATGATGGGGGGGTCACCTGGCTCTGAAGCAGGTAAAAACCTGGCCTATAGAAGCCGGCTCTGTTGTTTTGAAAACCCTGTTTAGGAAGGCTACAACTTACGGCGACTTCACTGACTTGGAGGAGTACACATCATCAGCGACCAGCTACAACAACAAGTGCACCGATGATGTCGCTGTCTCAAAGAACATCATCTCACGACCAACCAGAAATTATGGATTTACTGCAGAGGTGCATGCACTTCTGAAGACCCGCCATTGGAGCAGGAGACAAGTTGGCCCTAAGAACAGGGCCAAACTTTACCCCGCCACAGAAAGGCGAAGCATGCACACGCTCAGAGAATCCTCAACCAGTTCAAAGACAGTGATGACATGTGGCAGGGGAGAAACCGTGTGTCTCATCAGCAAGAACCACGAGTCAGCATACAGAGATGAAGTTCAGAGGCTAACAGACTGGTGTAGGGACAACAGCCTGTCTCTGAATGTTGCTAAAACAAAAGACATGGTTATTGACTTCAGGAGGACTCTGCTCATCCAATCTCTGATGAACATCAACGGCTCATCTGTGGAGATGGTCAACAGCACCAAATTCCTGGTTGGCCACCTGTAGAAGAACCTCACCTGGTCCCTCAACTCCAGCTCCTTGCACAAGATAACATTAAAAAAGCTCTTCCTGAGAAGGCAGAGGAAGGCCCAGCTTCCACCACCGATCCTTACCACTTTCTATAGAGGGACTATCGAGAGCATCCTGAGCAGCTGCATCACTGTCTGGTTTGGGAATTGTGCCATCTCGGCCCGCAAGACCCTACAGCGGATAGTGGAAATCACCGGGGTCTCTCTTCCGTCTATCGAAGACATCTAAACCACGCGCTGCATCTGTAACGCCACCAACATTGTGGCTGATTCAACACACCGATCACATTCACTCTTCACCCTTCTGCCATCTGGAAAAAGATACAGAAGCATTTGGGCACTCACGTATAGACCATGCAACAGCTTCTTTTCAAAGCCATCCATCTGCTCAACAAAAGAGGGACTGGACTGATAAACAAACACACAATCACACACATACACAATCACTCAGATAACTGAGAACATTGAGGCTGAACTGATAAACAACACACGCGCAAACACACTGATTAACAACCATCTAACAATTTGTTCATACTGACTGAACAGATAAACTGAACTAACTGATAATACACACTGATTAATGACCATCTATAAATGGTTCACACCAACCTGCAATTGCTCTTTTGCACAATATCCATTACCATTGTTATATGCACAAAACTATTTGTTCTTTGCTGCTACTTCAAAGGAATTTGTCTTCCCACTACCTCAACTCATTACCTCATTACATCATCACCACGAAGTAATAAAATGTGTCATATTGTCGCGTTGTGACTTTGTCACTCTTGTTTGCACATTTGCACGAGCACTTTATATTGTCTCTCTTTTTTTGTATAGAACTTAGTTTTCTGTTAACTTAAAAATGTCAGTCTGTCTTGTCTCAGCTAGGTAGCTAATTAGGTTGCTTAGGTAGTTAGTTTTTCTTCATTCATCTTGTTTATTTATGCTGTATGTAGGTCATTGGTCCTAGAGAAATGTTGTTTCGTTTCACAGTGTACTAAACTGTATATGGTTGTAATGAAAATAACCTGAATTTGGCTCAAGTAGACTGGCTTTTGAACACATAAAGCAAAAAACAAGCTAAAGCCAAATGCTTTGTGTTCACCCACAAACAGTATGAAAATCTACACCAATGGGGCACGAACATTGCTGGGATGCTGGGGGATGGCTGTTTCTCTCCACTACAGAAACATTAACTCACACCACATCCTTAGCCTGACCCGCCATCAGAAGTACTCAGACCTGCATTGGGGGAAGCACGCGTCAGACCATTTCCCCATGTATTTGCTGCCTCTCTTCTGTCCCTGCTCATCGCTTACTGAAGGTATTATCATTATTTTATTCTATAAACTATAAACAAAAAGTTGTTTTCTGTATTTATGTACTTTTTATGATTATATTCTTATTTCATATTTATTTGAACGTTTTCTTATTCATACTCTATAAATTCATTATTATAGTCATATTCTTTGTTTGAATACTCTATTTACTTTTTTATTGCGTAGTTCATGCAGGGCTGTAAAATAATTTCTCTGAATGTCATATTGGTATGTGACAAATAAAATTTTAATTTTAATTGAAACAAAAGTTCACATTAATTAACATGATCTATTGTATAAATATCTTAGCAATCTCCGTCATTCATTTTAACAATGTTGTATGTAACAACATAAGGGTGTAAATCAGCTTTAACAAAAAGTGAAAATTAGATTTCTTTTCATGATTTATTATGAACATGTAGAAAACTTCATGTAATGGAAACTTCTTAATTTTGTATTATCTGACCCAGGTGGTTTAATGATTGTTTTGTAAACAATCACATGTGCAATCCTAATTCATTATTAGTGTGTCCAAGAATATTTTTCAGAATTTCATTTTACTTAACAATGTATAAGTGTTGCAAGACCTCTGTGATTCTGACCTTGAACAATGCGAAGAACTCACCTGTGCATCCGCCACTAATATTAATTAGTGATAAATCCTTTTAACTCTAAATTATCATAATTTAAATTAAAAGTATTAAAGAATGTACTTTTTTTAAACACATTTTCACTGTTTTGAAAATTTGTCAAAGAAAATTGGATTGCACATTCAACACACATGAATGTGTTTGAGTTCATAGAATTATTAGATGATAGATGACTGTTGAAAGAATTCCATGTTCAATGTTCACAACATCACAAATAATGTTAATTTAGTGTAGGTTAAAAATGTCTTTCAGAACATCATTCTATTTAAAGATAAGAGAATATGAAGCATTTTAGGCATTGATCAGTAGCATCATTTTAGCATTGGCAGCCTAAAAGTGTCAGAAATTATAATTTCCAAAACATTCATGCATTCTACCACACATGTTGAATAACAACTTTGTTATTCTTTTTCACATTTTGAGCATGAAAACTTCATACAAACTCGTTTGTGCTCATACTTGTCTGTGAAAAACCCGTTCTAAATTAACATTATTTGTTGTGAACATTGAACAAGGAATTCTTTCAACAGTCATCTATTATCTAATCATTTTAAGAACTCAAACACATTTATGACAGTGTTTTTGTTTAATGTGCCATCCAATTTTTTTCTTTTCTTTTTTTTTTTTTTTTACAAATTTTCAACACAGTGAAAATGTGTTTTTAAAAAATACATTCTTTAATACTTTTAATTTAAAGTATGATAATTCAGAGTGAAAGAATTTATCACTTAAAGCACTAAATAATATTAGCGGCAGACAAACACAGTTGCCATGTTCTTAGTGCTTTTCTCAGACAACTAATGCATGGGTATGTAAAACATACAAATGAGTTTATATGCAGTTTTAAATGCTCAAAATGTAAAAATAAATAACAAAAAAGTTGTTATTCTACATGTGTATTATAATCCGTGAATGATTTGGAAATGATCATACCTGACACTTTTATGCAAATCATGATGAGATAAACCATTTGCCGTGTTTGTTTGCATTGTACAAGCCCTGCAAAGTGGTTTTCTCACACAACTAATGCATTAGTATTGTATGGAAAACATACAAAACGAGTTTAAATGCAGTTTTCATGCTCAAAATGTGAAAAAAAAAGTTGTTATTCAACATATGTGTGATAATGTATGAATGTATTGGAAATTATTATTCCTAACAGTTTTATGCTTTTTATGCTGCCATAAACCGCTTTCCGTGTTCTTAGCGCTGTCCGAGCTCAGGAAAGTGCTTTTCTCACACAACTAATGCATTAGTATTGTATGGAAAACATACAAAACGAGTTTAAATGCAGTTTTAATGCTCAAAATGTGAAAAAGAATGACAAAAAAGTTGTTGTACAACATGCCAACAATTGAATTGCAGCTTCATGACAAATAAAATTCATTTTGGTGGATTCTATGCAGCTCATTCAGTCATTAAAGCATGTGAATTTGACAATTTGGTGAAAGAGTGGCAGATTCGTGATCTCTGTGGGCACTTCAGAACATGCAGCTGAAGAAAGCTTCACAAAGCCAAGTGTGTGGCTTTTTCCAGGTGTACATGATACATTTTGACTTTTTGCTCTTTTATTGCTACCCAGTAAATCTACTGGGGTGAAATTAGGTGTAAAACTCAAGACTAAACCTGTATTGAGCCTCAGGATTTCACTCTTGTGAAATGCGATCCATTGCCCCTGTTGTATGTGTATGAATGGAAGCTCTGCACTTCAGCTGTGAGTTCAATAGATGCTACGATAATAGACAAATATATAAATACAGTAAATACATTACACTGTAAGTCACATATTTAATTTTTATTACCTTAAAGATAAGCTCAGACGTGTAGTTAATGTAGATATAAGCAGTGTGCACATGAGAAAATGTCTGGATAAAAGTGGGATGTGTTTTCACAGAAGGGGTTTGGTACGACCCCAATCACAAGTCATGCCTACATAAAAAGCTATTTCCTTTCTATGCTAAGTTGACACATGGGTAAAGTCCATATGTCAAAAGGGCGAATGGGCGATAGTATGTGCATTTGTGTTACACATAATATACTGTAGGTAAAGGAATTAAGATGAAGCCAGACCACACAAAAAGTAAAAGGACATTGTGTAGATGAAATGTGTTATTGTGCAAAACTCTCTGAGGTTTTATCTTAAGTACAGGCCCGCTGAAAGTGCTCCTATCACCACAAACAGAAGTCAAGGTAGTCGAAACAGAAATGTGGGTACACATGCCAGCCACTCCAAACATGTTCCAGAACCTAAGAGAAAACAGAGGTCAACAAGGGTGAGCAGTGAAGTGCTAGTAACCTCTCCTGTAAACCCCGACAGATCCTCATCTGCACGCAAAGTGCATAGGTCAGAAGAACCAACTAGAGTGGCGGGAACATCGCAGAATTATGACTCTCCACTCAAATTCATCGCAAGAACAAGCTCATAGTTACATTTGAGGACAACACGTGAGGAAATTGTAAGGTGTCATAGTAGCAGTAGCATAGAGTAACATATGGTGACATGTAAAAGTAGCAGCAACTAAAATTTAAAAGTAAGTGTTGGAACTAATTACAGAATAGAAGACTGTTTTAAAGGACAGAAAATATCAGTGACTGAGATTATTCACATTACAGACATTGAATTGAAAATGAAAAGTGAATTTCAACAATAACCCAAGGTAATCTGGGTAATTTTAGAAATGATAATAGTAATAGTTGTAACCTTGATATGCCTCGTTATTGAGCACTCATGGAGAAACCACCATGGTAAAGTTTATTTAGCCACATACATTTAACTAGAATAAAGAGAGGAGACAGCATGATAAAAAGGCATAACGATAATCTTAGGAGATGTGCTTGGTATTGGGGTTGTGCTCTATCATTAGACATTGCTGATAATATGACAGACATACACAATGACTCGTGTTGGATATGCCATGCCATGTCCTTGAGGTGGGTAGCACTGCCCCTTAATAATGTCACAGACTTTCTACCTATGTGGTCCCTTGGCAAAAAGGAGACACTCGTGTTGTTCAAGATCAAAAGAAAAAAGGGGAACCTGACTTAGGATGGTTTGAGTGCACCACTTACGTTCATATAACCAATCGTTCAAAAGGTAGGTCACCTAAATGTAGTATAGATCCTAATTATTTTCCAAATGATGATAGTTGTCCGTTCATAGAGTTATTGTCTACAAATACAGTAATGTCGTTGTGTGGGTCAATCGCATATGCGCTTTTACCCAGGTATTTTAATTGGACAGGCTCATCCTGCATACTGTATGTCCATGGGATCCATGGGAGCCGCGGATGTCAGAGAATAGAATGGCTTTGGACAATTTACCTGCCGAGAGAGGTGGAATGTGTAAGGTTTTAAACACCTCTTGTTGTTTCTATATACCTGATGATAATCATCAGAATATCATCAACATCATAGACCACATGAAGGAGGCTTTGAAAACACCTCCCCAAGTAGTGGCTTGGATCTCATGGTTAACACAGTTGTGGGGAGGCTGATGTTATGGGCTGGTTTATAGTGTTCTACCAATTGGGATTATAGTTAGGCCTCTGTATAACACCCTGTATTTACGGACCGACAAGAACATAAAACAACAGAAACCAGACTTAGAAACTGGACTCAACTGATGACTGGGATGACCCGACTACTGACAGGCTTCAAAATTTAAGTGACTATTATCCTGATTGTGACTTAGATCCTGATATGGAAGAAGACAATATAATTATTTAGAGAATTGTGAAGTGTATACATATCTAAGTAGATTGAAAAAAAATTTTTTAATGCTTTTGTGTCAGGGGTCTTTCCCCCATAATAACAGGTGTAGTGTCCTCTGTGTGCATTAGAGTGCTAGTGGTGATGTTGGTTTAAAAACCAAGTTGGAGAAACAATGTCTGATGAAAATTACCTAATGCACAGCTTTATTAGTATTGTTTTGAATTGTAGAATTAAAATGTTTAGGTTGTCATAGAATGACAAAAGGGGGAAATTGTAATGGAAATATCACATTTTAATTATGTATTAATTATAAATTTTGCCATGTAGACTATAGAAGCTTTAAACTTGTTTGCCGAAGCTTAGAAACACAAGGCCGAGAATAGAACAGAAACAACCTGATTCTAATTGTCCCTGAATAAATGATAAGGTATGGACATCTGGTCTGGGTCAGATAAAGAGTTGTGAGTTTGAATTTAGGAACTTCATGTTGAATATGTTAGCAGAGAATTGTGTATAAAATGGGATGGCTGAGAGAAAGAGATCACCTTTTCTCCATGCTGCAATTGTTTGCTGTATGAGACTGGTTCTTCTGGAGAAGTTTAAAATAAAACCTTTGTGACTTTGCTCTTACCCAGTGTATGAATTACTTGTCTTTATAATATTTACAGAATTTCCACCACAAATGCTTCTACACCACAAAGACCATGCCAAACGCTATATCTATGAGCAGTATGAAAGTGTCAGCAATTATTATTTTCAAAACATTCATGCATTCTAACACACCTGTTGAATAACAAGGTTTTTGTTATTCTTTTTCACGTTTTGAGCATGAAAACTGCATACAAACTCATGTTGTATGTTTTACATGACCATGCATTAGTTGTGTGAAAAAAAAAACAACTCTTTCCTGGGCTTGCACAGCACTAAAAACACGGCAAACGCTTTACCTCAGCATGAGCAGTATAAAAGTGTTAGGTATGAGAATTTCTAAAACATTCAAGCATTATAGCACACATGTTGAATAACAACTTTTTTGTTATTCTTTTTCAAATTTTGAGCATGAAAACTGCATATAAACTTGTTTTGTATGTTTTCCATGACCATGCATTAGTTGTATGAGAAAAGCGCTTTCATAGGCTCCTACACAACTAAGAACACGGCAAACGCTTTATCTCAGCATTAGGAGCATAAAAGTGTTAGGAATGATAATTTTTAAAACATTCATGCATTATAGCACACATGTTGAATAACAACTTTTTTGTTGTTCTTTTTCACATTTTGAGCATGAAAACTGCATATAAACTCGTTTTGTATGTTTTCCATGACCATGCATTAGTTGTGTGAGAAAAGCGCTTTCCTGTGGTCGTACAGCGCTAAGAACACGGCAAACGCTTTATCTCAGCATGAAATGCATAAAAGTGTCAGGTATGATATTTTCCAAAACATTCATGCATTCTAGCACACATGTTGGATAACAACTTTTTTGTCATACTTTTTCACATTTTGAGTATAAAAACTGCAAACAAAATGGTTTTGTATGTTTTACATGATCATACAGTAGTTATTTTTTACGGTCTCTTTTATGCATGATCTGATGATTTCATGCATTCTACCACACATGTTGAATAACAACTTTTCTTTTATTCTTTTTCACATTTTGAGCATGAAAACTGCATTTAAACTCATTTTGTATGTTTTCCATGACCATGCTTTAGTTGTGTGAGAAAAACGCTTTCATAGGCTCCTACATGACTAAGAACACGGCAAACGCTTTATCTCAGCATTAGGAGCATAAAAGTGTTAGGCATGATAATTTCTAAAACATTCATGCATTATAGCACACATGTTGAATAACAACTTTTCTGTTATTCTTTTTCACATTTTGAGCATGAAAACTGCATTTAAACTCATTTTGCATGTTTTCCATGACCATGCTTTAGTTGTGTGAGAAAAATGCTTTCATAGGCTCCTACACGACTAAGAACAGGGCAACTTATCTCAGCATTACAGGGCAACTTATCTCAGCATTAGGAGCATAAAAGTGTTAGGAATGATAATTTCTAAAACATTCATGCATTATAGCACACATGTTGAATAACAACTTTTTGTTATTCTTTTTCAGATTTTGAGCATGAAAACTGCATATAAACATATAAACGCTTTGTATGTTTTTCATGCCCATTTATTACTTGTATGAGAAAACCGCTTTCCTGGGCTCATACAGTGCTAAGATCCAGACAAACACTTTATCTCATCATCATCCTAAATCTCAAAGAAATTATGTTCAACACATATTCATACATTCCTGCATGCATGATGAATAACAACTTCTTTCACTTTTTTTCAACTTTGTTGCCTTGTTATAGAGCAGATTTGTCCCGCATCTGCTGTAGGAAAGTGAAAGCCTTGAACATTAAACTCAAATTGATGCTTTTAAGCGTTTATCATGAATAATACGTTCTGAAACATTCTGTTCAGCTTAAAATGATTTCTTTAAAATATGTTCCCAATTCTTAAAGAACAACACTGTTTCTGCCTTTTCAACAGTTAGACAGATCTGTGTAAATTCCACACATTCATTGTAATATTACATTCTGTTGAGAGGGTAAAAATGTCTTAGTTTTTCACTTTTCTTTAAGTTTGTAATCTCTTTTATTATTATTTTTTTTTTACTTTTCACCTTTTCAGCTATGACTATCGCAGGCTCTCATGCCTGAATCTTTCTTATGTCCGGAGGTCAATTACTTTGGCCTGAGAGCCCATAGAAACCTGATGCCAGGCAATCACACACTTGACCTAATTGACATTATGGCAGCATGGCCTAGCGCTTGGATCAGCCTGACCGCTTAGCATCCTGCCTAAATAGAAACCGTTGTGACGTTGTCTGTGAGGTTGCCAGTCAAATGACCTGTGGGAACCCATCGATGGACCTGCTAGTGTTTAAATAGTGTTGATGTCATAAATGTGCGATGACTTGTTTTTTTAATGATTAATATTGATTTATTTATCTTTGGTTAAACATCTGACCATTTTGGGAAATCTGCACTTACTGTAGATTGCAGTAGAAGGCCTGCTTGTCTGGGACAAACTTGTGACACTTCTTGATGTCATCAAAATGAAACATTTTCGCTGGTCATTGGCCTAACTCAACAGGAGGTCAAATATTTTAGGTCATTTCCATGCAAAATCTAGAAAATGGACATACATTACATACACTACTCAACACACACACACACACACACACACACACACACACACACACACACACACACACACACACACACAAACATACACACATACAAACAAATACACACACACTACATACAGTCACGGAGATAAATATGGTATACTGACACACACATACAACACACACACAAAGACGCATACTACACACACAAACACACACACAAACACACATGCCACACACACATGCTACACACACAATCACTCTCACAGGTTGTGAGGTTCAAACAAGTGTCGATGACACAGGTGCTTTGGCCTGCTCATCGCTGTTTGTAACTATATTCCTTCTTTTTATTTTTAAAGGCCGCGGGGCATACTTCATCTTCAGAGAGTTCCTTGGTGGGCAGCCAGACAAGGAAATAGTATGTGCCTGCCTGGAACCTATTAATATTCCTCGCTTGACCGTGCATGCTGGGTCCCCATTGTGATGTTGCTGGAGATTGACCCAGCAGAGTGCTGCAGAGGACTGGCTTGAGCGAGCTTGAGGAGGCGTTTATCTTCATGGATCACGGAGTGACCGGTGGTATCAACCAAAATGAAATTTTTGTTGTATCTTTAATGTCACGATATACCTTCTTGCCTTCAACCTTCAGTGGGTGGTTTTTGGGGAACTCCTAGACCTACTGTTCTGGGTAAGGCTCTGGGACTTGGGGTCTTATTCTGGAAGCATGGGTAGCCAAATTGGCTACAGCAGATTGGTCACTCAATCCTAGGTGTTTTGGTTGGGGTGAGGGTGCCAATTTTTGGCCCTACCTCTTTGAGAATACATCCTATTCACTTGTGAAACCCTGGGGAAGGGTGTTGTGGATGGTTCAGATAGATCAGCCCATATGACTATATGTGTTCGACAAGATGGCACGAGAAACCTAAGCATTTCAATCAGCCTACTATGGAATGCTCACCACCTAGCACAGCATACAGCCCTTCTGCCGTTTCCGTGTACTTTTAATTCCTGGGCCACAAAGGTGGCTCCTAGCAAAGGTGACAAATAATACGCTGAGCTGGGCAGGTCGGGGATTACAAATACATACTGAACACACAAACATACACAAAACTCTATACACACTATAAACACACATGCTACAGAATTATCACACACACAAACACCAAATACACACATACTACACACTTTCATCCTACACACAGACTCACTACACACACATACACACAAAGCACAGTTCAAATTCAAAATACTCAAAACAAATCCTACAACCACACACACACACACACTAAATATCATACACACACACACTACACATACATATCCTACACAATTGCGCGCACACACACACACACACACACACACACACACACACACACACACACACACACACACACACACACACACACACACACACACACACACAATACAGTAAACATCCTAAACAAACATTCACAAAGACATACACACACACGTCTAAACACATCAGACATCCTACACAAATGATGACCTGCTCAATCCCCTGCGCCATTACAGTCACCACCAAACCCAGCTGACATTGGGTGACAGCTAGCAGTGGCGCACCAGAAAGACATGTCCAGGAATGACGATGCCTTAAACTTATGTCATATTTGTTTAAGAGGTCTTAGCATACTGAAAAAGCACAAAGGTTGTGAGGTTCAAATAAGTGGCAATCTCAAAAGTGCTTGGGCCCGCTCATCATTGCTTGTAACTATTTTCTTTTTATTTTAAAACTCCACAGGGCCAACTTCTTGGTTTTCCTGTTCAGAGAGGTCCTTGCCAGACCCGGGAATAGTTGTGCCTGTATGGGACCCATTAATGTTCCTGCCTGACCATGCATGCTGGATCCCCATTGTGCTCTCTCGATAGAGAGAGTACTGCACAGGACTGGTTTAAGCAAACTTGAGGAGCTGTTTATCTTCATCGAGCGGCAGGGAGCGCACGGCGGTACACAACCGAAATTAAATCTTTGTTGTATCATCAGTTGCCCAATGTGCTGATGTTGCCTTCAAACTTCTGTGGGTTTTTTGGGGGAACTCCTAGACCCACTGATGAGGCTCTGGGTCTTGGGGGCTTGGGAGGGTGCAGGGAGCAGTTTGATTTTGCAATCCTAGGTTCTGTGAGAGGGGTGTCCCAGTTTTCGGCCCTACCTCTTTGAGAATACTTCCTATAAGGCCACCTGTTTGTCAACAACTGGGGAAGGGTGTTGTGGATAGATCAGATAGCTGAGACCCTATGACCCTATCTGCTTGACAAAATGACAGGTGCTTGTGCCCTCTCATCGTTGCTTTCAGATGTATTCCTTCTTTTTATTTTAAAAGGCTGCAGGCCCAACGTCTAGGCTTTCATCTTCTTAGAGAGCTTCTTGTTGGGCTGACCATACCAGACCGTGGTATAATTTGTGCCACCCACAAGTGTTCAATACACCTTCCTGAGTGCTGCACAGGACTGGCTTGAGCAAGCTTGAGGTGGGGTTTATCCTCATGGACTATTGAATAACCCGTGGTAAGCAACCGAAATAAATACTTATTGTATCTTAAATGGCCCGATGTACTTCTTGGCTTCCACCTTCATCTGGAAATTCTTTGGGGAACTTTCAGACAAATTGTCCTGGGTGAGGCTCTGGGCTCTTGCTTTGAAAACATGGGTAAACGGTGGCCAAATTAGGGCCTGCACAGATCAGATTGATCCTAGGTTATTTGTGGGGCTGAGGGTGGCAGTTTTTGTCTCTACCTCTTTGAGAATACCTCAGATAAGTCCACCTGTTTGTGAAACATTGGGAAAGGTGGTGGTGGGTGGTTCAGATAGCCCAGACCCTATAACCCTATCTGCTTGACAAAGTGTCATGAGTATCCCATTCATTTCATCAAACGTATTGCAGCCTACTACAGAACGCTCACCACCTAGAATATCATACTGCCTTTTAGCTTTAGCCGTGCGCTTTTCATTCCTGGGTGATTTTCATTCTTTGTGGCTCTTCAGCAGTGATGAGCTGAGCCTGCCAGACTCGGGGTTAAAGGACATTCTACTGTAGCCTACCATGTCTGCCTAGATGTGAAAGGCCTAGTAACGGGTTGGTGGTCTTGATCAATCGACCAATCTTTACAGTTGATGATTCAGGGACACCTGGTTCTGAAGCAGGTGAAAACCTGGCCAATAGAAGAATTTCCCCATGTATTTGCTGCCTCTCTTCTGTCCCTGCTCACCGCTTACTGAAGGTATCCTCATTATTTTGTTCTATAAACTATAAACAAAAAGTAGTTTTCTGTATTTATATACTTTTTATTTTTATATTCTTATTTCATATTTATTTGAACGTTTTCTTATTCATACTCTATATATTTATTATTATAGTCATATTCTTTGTTTGAATAGTCTACTTTTTATGCTTAGTTCATGCAGGGCTGTAAAAGAATTTCTCTGAATGTCATATTGTGTATGACTGTGTATGTGACAAATAAAATTTGAATTTTAATTGAAACAAAAATTCATATTCATTAACATGATCTATTATATAAATATGTTAGCAATCTCCATCATTCATTTTAACATTACTTTTAAAAAAATGTATGGAACAACATAAGGTAAATCAGCTTTAACAGAAAGTGAACATTGGATTTCTTTTAATGATTTATTATGAACATGTAGAAAACTTCATGTAATGGAAACATTTTAATTTTGTATTATCTGACACAGCTGATTTAATTTAAACAATGACGTGTGTAATCCTAATGCATTATTAATATGTCCAAGAATATTTTTCAGAACCTCATTTTACTTAACGATGTACAAGTGTTGCAAGACCTCCGTGATTCTGAGCTTGAACAACTCGCCTGCTATGTGCGTCCACTGCTAATATTATTTAATGCTTTAAGTGATAAGTTCTTTCACTCTAAATTATCATACTTTAAATGAAAAGTATTAAAGAATGTACTTTTTTAAAACACTTTTTCACTGTGTTGAAAATGTGTCAAAAAATGGATGGCACATTAAACAAAAACACTGGTGAATGTATGTGTTTGAGTTCTTAGAATGATTAGATGATATATGACTGTTGAAAGAATTCCTTGTTCCATGTTCACAACATAACAAATAATGTTAATTTAGTGTAGGTTAAAAATGTCTTTCAGAGCATCATTATACTTAAAGCTAAAAAAATATGAAGAATTATACGCATTGATCAGCTGAATTGAGCCATTGATAGCATCAATTCAGCATCAGTGTCAGGAATGATAATTTTCAAAATATTCACGCATTCTAACACAGGTTGAATAACTACTTGTTTTGTCATTCTTTTTCACATTTTGATCATAAGAACTGCATACAAACTCATGATGCATGACCATGCATTAGTTGTGTGAGAAGCCGCTTTCCTGGGCTTGTAAAGCGCTAAGAACATGGCAAACCGCTTTATCTCAGCTTGAGCAGCATAAAGGTGTCAGGAATGATTTGTTTCCGAAACATTCATGCATTATAGCATGTATGTTGAAAAACAACTTTTTTCTTATTCTTTTTCACATTTTGAGCATTAAAACTGTTAAACAACTCATTTTGTATGTTTACATAACTATGCATTAGTTGTGTGAGAAAACCGCATTCCTGAGCTCGTACAGCTCTAAGAACACGGCAAACGCTTTATCTC
This sequence comes from Clarias macrocephalus, assembly GCA_011419295.1. Lineage (NCBI taxonomy): Eukaryota > Metazoa > Chordata > Actinopteri > Siluriformes > Clariidae > Clarias > Clarias macrocephalus. The sequence continues at coordinate 15,207 of JAAGKR010004359.1, read as the reverse complement.
AGCATCAGCACCCAAAAAGTCACAAGAATGATAATTTCCAACACATTCATGCATTATAGCATACATGTTGAAAAACTATTTTTTAAATTCTTTTTCACATTTTTAGCATGAACACTAAATATGAACTGGTTTTCTATGTTTTACATAACTATGCAATATTTGTGTTAGAAAACTCCTTTTCTGAGCTCGTACAGTGCTAAGAACACGGCAAACGCTTTATCTCAGCATGAGCAGCATAAATGTCAAAGGAATGATAATTTCCAACACATTCATGCATTCTAGCATATATGTTGAAAAACAACTTTTTTTTTCTTTTTCACATTTTGAGCATTAAAATTGTTAATCAACTTGTTTTGTATGTTTATATAACTGTGCATTAGTCGTGTGAGAAAACCGCTTTCCTAAGCTCTGACAGCGCTAAGAACACAGCAAACGCTTTATCTCAGCATGAGCAGCATGGATGTCAAAGGAATGATCATTTCAAACACATTCATGCATTCTAGCATACCCCTGTATATGTTGAGATACAACTTTTTTCTTATTCTTTCACATTTTGAGCATTAAAACTATTAATCAACTCGTTTTGTATGTTTCACATACAAATTAGTTGTGTGAGAAAACCATATTCCTGAGGTCGTACAGCGCTAAGAACACAGCAAACGCTTTACATTGGGCATGAACAGCATGAATGTCAAAGGGATGGTAATTTCCAACACATTAATGCATTTTAGCATATATGTTGAGAAACAACTTTTTTCTTATTCTTTTTTACATTTTGAGCATGAAAACTGTATATAAACTCGTTTTGTATGTTTTACTTAACTATGTATTAGTTGTGTGAGAAAACTGCATTCCTGAGGTCATACAACGCTAATAACATGGCAAACGCTTTATCTCAGCATCAGCACCCAAAAAGTCACAAGAATGATAATTTCCAACACATTCATGCATTCTAGCATGAATGTTGCAAAACAACTTTTTTCTTTTTCACATTTTTAGCATTTAAACTATGTATCAACTCGTTTTGTATGTTTTGATGTTTTAAATAATTATGCATTAGTTGTGTGAGAAAACCCGCTTTCCTGCGCTCGTACAACGCTAAGAAGACGGCAAACGCTTTAACTCAGCATGAGCAGCATAAATGTCAAAGGAATGATCCTTTCCAACACATTAATGGATTATAGCATACATTTTGAAGAACTTTTTTGTTATTCTTTTTCACCTTTTGAGCATGAAACCATATCAGATCGTTTTGTATGTTTTACTGCATAGTTAGTAGGTGAAAGGTTGAAAAGGGTGAGAGGGTGAAAATTCTTAGCTAAGACTATATGGCTGGCACTCATACCGGGTTCTTTTTCATTTGCTCAATTGCTTTGGTTTGTGAGCCCATAGAGATCTGTGTCCAGATATTCCACCTGATTGGCGATATGGCAGCATTGCCTGATGATCGAGTATGGATCAGCCTGACCGCTTAGCTTTCTGCCTGTATGAAAACCCGTGGTGATGTTATCTTTGAGGTTGCCAGTCGGAAGACCACCCCCCTACGAACGGCTGCATACATTCCCATGGAGGCAGACCGGTGGTTGCAGAAGTCTCTAATTAGTTCAGACACTGTACAATAGACCCATCAATAGGCCTGCCAGAGTACTGTACTGGATGAGCTTTAGTCGCAAAATGTGGAAGGTTGGGTTTATACTCTTCTAGCAGACGAGTAACAGGCAGTCGAGAATTATTTATTCACCGTGTGTTAAATTGGCAGAGCAACTGGTGGACCAAAATCACAGCTTACAAAAATAGGGCGCATTTAGTGGACAATAATGTCAAGTTCATGAGACAGACAGAGACCCAAAAGTAATTTATATACAAACGGTGTATGATGTTGGGGCAGGGGGGTTATGGTGATTGTAGAAGTCTCTAAGAAGTTCAGCATCTAGAATGTGCTGGCCTGGGACCTTACGAGCGTTCCATGCCTGACCTTATAAGCAAAAGACCCAAACCTGGCCCATGTTGAGTGACATCTAGAAATTGCAGTAGAAAGACAGGTTTAGCTATGATGATGCCTTAAACTCATGTCATATTTGTTTTTACGAGGTCTTAGCGTGCTACAGATTGTAAAGATGCACCCAAGTGAGGATGGCACAGGTTGTAACTATTTTTCTTCTTTCTCCCTTAAAAGACTGAAATTAAATCTCCATTGTATCTTCAATGGCCCGATGTACCGATGTATGTTCTTGGCTTCAAACTTTAGCGGGTGGTTCTAGCTGGTCGCATACAATCCCCTGGTCTGGGCAGTTCCAGTAATACACACACATCCTGAAGATACACTCACACAAACACACGGACACAGACACATACACCACAATCTATTCACACTATACGCTCACATACTATATATTTATCACAGACACAAACACTACACATCCTATACTCACACATACTGCACACACACACACACACACACACACACACACACACACACACACACACACACACAAAAACACACACAAACTAATGATTGTGTCTGTGTTTGTGCATGTGTGTTTGTGTTTGTGCATCCTAAACACATGGAAACATACATGCTCGCTCCATATTCAAACATATCCAAAATAAACATACCACACACAGTACACATTGTAAGTACCCACAACAAATGCACATTCAGACACTAACACTGTACACACACATAAACAACCATATAGGATAACACACACACGCACACACACACAAACACATACACACACACACAACCTTCTTGTGTACAAGTACAAATCAAACACACAGACAGACAAACACAAACAGACAGACAGACACACACACACACGTGTTAAACGTTTGTCATATTTGCTTAAGAGGTCTTAGAGTGCTAAAAAAACGCACATGTTGTGAGGTGCGCCTATGGCGCAGGGGCTTGGGCCCGCTCATCGTCGCTTGTATCTATTTTTCTTATTTTTGTTTTAAAAGGCCTGAGTGCCAACTTCTTGCCTTTCATCTTCAGAGAGGTCCTTGGTATACAACCAAAGCGGGTATATATATGTGCCGGCCACGGACACACGAGTGTTCCTCACCTGACCATGCATGCGGAGTACCCATCGTGATGTTGCTGACGATGGTCCCGCTGCACAGGACTGGCTTGAGCGAGCTTGAGGAGATGTTCACCTTCATCGAAAGGAGAGTGAGCAGCGGTACGCAGCCGAAATTAAATCTTCATTGGCCCGATGTACCGATGTACCTTCTGGGCTTCAAACTTCAGCGTGTCGTTCTTGGCGAACTCACTGTCCTGGGCAATTCCAAGGATAGACACATATCCTGAACACACACACAAACACACACATACAATACTCTCTTGCCCAATATAAAACACATACTACACACTTCCGACAGACACAAAAACTACAAATTCTACACTCAAACATACTGCAGACACAAACATTACACACATATAAACACACACAATCACTAATTACATACACCCACACACATCCAAAACACAGATACCACACACAATACACACCCTGAATACACACAACACAACCTACACACATATACACAAAATATACACGAATACAAATGACACAAACAGACTACATACACATATCCGACACACACACACACACACACACACACACACACACACACACACACACTACTCATCCTTCACATACAGTACACATCCTAAACAAACACCAACACAGACAAACACCAACACAGACAAACACCACACATCCTACTCATTCTACACAAACAATGACCTGCTCGAGTGCCTGCGCCGTTTCAGTCGCCACCAAACCAGGCACACGTTGAGTGACATCTAGCAGTTGTGCACCAGAAAAACATGTCCAGCCCTTACGATGACTTAAACATATGTCATATTTGTTTAAGAGGCCTTAGCGAACTGAAAAGGCGCACACGTTGTGAGGAACGCCCAAGTGGCGATGGCACAGGTGCTTGGGACTGCTCATCTTCGATTCTAATTATTTTTCTACTTTTTCTTTTAAAAGGCCGAACTTCTTGCCTTTTATCTTCAGAGAGGTCCTTGGTGGACAACGAGAAGAGAGTATAGTCGTGAAGTAGTCACCTCAAATCGAGTAATGTTTTATTGTCATATCAACTATATACAGTGCGGTACATGATGAAATGAAACAACATTCCCCCATTCCATTGCCTAACTAACTAAGAAACCTAATTAACTGACTAGCTGAGACAAAACAGATTAATATTATAAATGAACAGAAACTATCTGAGTTCAGAAAAGACAACATAAAGTGCATGTGCAAATGTGCAAGCAATCATGACACCATAATATGTTTCAACACTGTGGTAATGAGTTGAGGTAGTGAAATGAGAAACAGTAAACATTTCCTTGTAGATAGCAGGAAAGATAGAAAATATATTTTTTCCCTGGGAGCCCTGGGTGGGGCAAATATCAAATATTCCGCAAAAAGTGTCTGTATGTACAAGTGGTAAATGGTTGTTGATCATTGTGTTTGTGTGTGTGTGATTATCAGTCCAGTCCCTTTTTGTTGAGAAGACAGATAGTTTGTGAAGAGTCTGTCTTGGGTGTGTCTGATCAGCCAGAATGCTGGTGGCTTTGCTGCTCAGCATGCTATAGAAGAAGGCCAGGATCAGTGGTAGAAGCTGCGTTTTCCACAGCCTTCTCAGAAAAAAAAGATGCTGTTGCGCTTTCTTGTGTAAGGAGCTGGTGTTTAGATACCTGGTGTTGTTCTCCAGATGGACATGCAGGAATTTGGTACTGTTGACAATCACAAAGAAGTCGTAGATTTTCAGCGGAGAGAGTGGTGCCTCTGTGTCCTCCTGAAGTTAACAATCTCTTTTGTCTTATAGATGTTCAGAGACAGGTTGTTGTCTCCGTTTGCCTCTGCACTTCCTCTCTGTATGCTGACTCATCGTGCTTGCTGATGAGACCCACCACGGGCAAACTTGATGATGTGTTTTAATCTGTGTGTCGCCACACAGTCGTGAGTCAGCAGGTGATCAGGCCAAACAGGCTTAACTTCCCGATCAGGTGTATGCGGATGATAGAATTGAATCCTGAACTGAAATCTATGTACAGCATTCAAACGTAGGTGTTAGAGGGCCAGATGGAGTGTAATGGAGATGGCGTCATCCGTTGAACGGTTAGGACAATATATAGATAGTATATAGATAGGATATAGATGTTTATATTTTCCATATTTATATCTTCTCATACATAATCAATTTTTTATTATAGATTTATTTCATATGCTTCATTTAATACTCAATTTGCTTTTTGAAATGCATCCGCTGCACAAGAGTTAAATGAGATTATGTTAAAACACTAATTGATGCATTAAAGAATGTCTTTTGCTTAAATATTCTAAAATATAAAATTAGAAGGTATGTCAAAACAAATTGTATGGTGCAATAAACCACCACATTTGTTATCACCTTTTATCCTAAAAATGTCAATGTGTTTGAGTTGCTAGGACTTGAGCATGTAAAATGTTGCAACATTGCAATATTCTTCAGGATAGCACATTTCACGCTCTGGGAAATAATTGAATTGTAGTATACTGAAGGGAGATGTGACCCATCGTTGGGGATAATTACTACAGAAATAATGGACAATAGTTTTTCTTGAAAAGACAATTGCATGGTAAAAAACAACCATATGCATAATGCACATGAAGACTGTAGTAGTTCTTTCGGACCATGTTACTTCGTGAGGAAAATCATCCGAAATTATTAGCATATGATTCATTATGTCCAAGATTGTACACTTGACAACATTAACAACACGTTTTCACATTTTGAGCATGAAAACTGTATTTGAGTATGCTGCTTTCTCTCAGCATTAGTACCCAAAAAGTCACAAGAATGATCATTGTAAACACATTCATGCATTCTAGCATGCATGTTGAAAAAAAAATTTTTGTTAATCTTTTTCACATTTTGAGCATAAAAACTGTATATCAACTTGTGTTGTATGTTTTACATAACTGTGCATTAGTTGTGTGAGAAACCCGCTTTCCTGAGCTCGTACAGCGCTAAGAACACGGGAAACGCTTTATCTCTGCATGAACAGCATGAATCTCAAAGGAATGATGATTTCCAACACATTCATGCATTATAGCATACATGTTGAAAACAATTTTTTTTGTAATTGTTTTTCACATTTTGAGCATGAAAACTGTATATGAACTCGATTTGAATGTTTTACCTTATTAGTTGAGTCAGAAACCCGCTTTCCTGAGCTAGTACAGCGCTAAGAACACGGGAAATGCTTTATGTCCGCATGAACAGCATAAATCTCAAAGAAATGATCATTTTCAACACATAGATGCATTGGTTTTTCAAGATGGCGGCTTGAGGGGAGGCTGTGTGTAGTTAAGTGGTAGTGTCACTTTACTGAATTCTTTATTATTACAACCGCACAATACAACCTTAACACGCGCATGTCTTCTCCCCCCCCCCCCCCACCGCCCCGCGTTCTGTTTGTTGTTTGTAATTGTTTGTAAAATGCTTAAAAATCAATAAATACATTGTTTAAAAAAAACACATAGATGCATTATAGCATACATGTTGAAAAACAACTATTTTGTTATTCTTGTTCATATTTTGAGCTTGAAAACTGTATATCAACTCGTTTTGTATGTTTTACCTAACCATGCATTAGGTGTGTGAGAATACCGCTTTCCTGAGCTCGTACAGCGCTAAGAAATGCTTTATCTCCGCATGAACAGCATTAATCTCCTTTTTTTTTTGTTGGAAAAAAAGATAATTTCCAACACATTCATGCATTATATCATACATGTTGAAAAATACTTTTTGTTATTGGTTTTCACATTTTGAGCATGAAAACTGTATATCATCTTGTTTTGTATGTTTTACATAACTGTGCAAATACACGCATACAATACTATCTTGTCCAATACACAACACATACTACACACTTCCGACAGACACAAAAACTACACATTCTACACTCAAACATACTGCAGACACAAACATTACACATACATACTACACACATATAAACACACACAATCACTAATCACATACACCCACACACATCCAAAACACACATACCACACACAAACAGACTACATAGACATATCCCACACAGACACACACACACACACACACTACTTATCCTTCACATACAGTACACATCCTAAACAAACACCAACACAGACAAACACCACACATCCTACTCATTCTACACAAACAAAGACCTGCTCGAGTGCCTGCGCCGTTTCAGTCGCCACCAAACCAGGCCCACGTTGAGTGACATCTAGCAGTTGTGCACCAAAAAGAAATGTCCAGTCATTACGATGACTTAAACATATGTCATATTTGTTTAAGAGGCCTTGGCGAACTGAACTGAAAAGGCGCACACGTTTTGAGGAACGCCCAAGTGGCGATGGCACAGGTGCTTGGGACTGCTCATTTTGATTCAAATTATTTTTCTTCCTTTTATTTTAAAAGGCAGCAGAGTCAACTTCTTGCCTTTTATCTTCAGAGAGGTCCTTGGTGGACAACAAGAAGGGGGTATTGTCCTGAAGTAGTCACCTCAAGTCAAGTAGGATTTTGTTGTCATATCAAATATATACAGTGCGGTACACGATAAAACGAAACAACATTCCCCCACGACCAGATGGGCAAAAACTAACTACCTAACTAAATAAGAAACCTAACTAACTGACTAGCTGAGACAAAACAGATTAATATTATAAATTAACAGAAACTATCTGAGTTCAGAAAAGACAACATAAAGTGCACATGCAAATGTGCAAGCAATCATGACACCATAATACGTTTCAACACTCTGTGGTAATGAGTTGAGGTAGTGAAATGAGAAACAGTAAACATTTCCTTGTAGATAGCAGCAAAGATAGAAAACATCTTTTTCCCTGGGAGCCCTGGGAGAGGCTCTTTGTGGAAATAACAAATATTGCGCAAAAAGAAAAATTTTAGTCGGTATGTACAAGTGGTAAATGATTGTTGATCAGTGTGTTTGTGTGTGTGATTATCAGCCCAGTCCCTTTTTGTTGAAGAGACAGATAGTTTGTGAAGAGTCTGTCTGATGGGTGTGTCTGATCAGCCAGAATGCTGGTGGCTTTGCAGATGCAGTGTGTGGTGGAGATGTCTTTGATAGAGAGAAGAGAGACCCAGATTATCTTCTCTGCTGTCCTCTCTATCAACAGTAGGGTCTTGTGATCCGAGATGTCACAATTCCCAAACCAGACGGTGATGCAGCTGCTCAGCATGCTATAGAAGATGGCCAGAATCAGTGGTAGAAGCTACGCCTTCCACAGCCTTCTCAGTAAAAAAATATGCTGTAGGGCTTTCTTGTGTAAGGAGCTTGTGTTTAGATACGTGGTGTTGTTCTCCTCCAGATGGACACGCAGGAATTTGGTACTGTTGAAGATCACAAAAGAAGTCGCCGATTTTCAGCGGAGAGAGTGGTGCCTCCGTGTGCTCCTGAAGTCAACAATCTCTTTTGTCTTATAGACTTTCAGAGACAGGTTGTTGTCTCTGCACCAGTCCGTTTGCCTCTGCACTTCCTCTCTATATGCTGACTCGTTGTGCTTGCTGATGAGACCCACCACAGTCGTGTCATCAGCAAACTTGATGATGTGTTTCAATCTGTGTGTCGCTACACAGTCGTGAGTCAGCAGGTGATCAGGCTAAACAGGCTCAGCTTCTCGATCAGGTGTGGGCGGATGATAGAATTGAATTCTGAGCTGAAATCTATGTACAGCATTCGAACGTACGTGTCCAAGTGTGAGAGGGCCACATGGAGTGTGCTGGAGATACGCAAACTGCAGTGGGTCCAGTGAGGGGGGCAGTAGTGTCTTGATGTGTCCCGTGATGAGCCGCTCGAAGCACTTCATGATGATGGGACACTGAAGAACGTCCTGGAGGAACATTGTTTTGTTTCACTGTGTACTTTGTGTGTTCACTGGTTGAAGTGACAATGAAAGCTTACTTGACTTGACTTCTTCGGCACAGTGATGATCATAGTGGACTTGAATCACGTGGAAACAACGACGCTGCTCACAGAGATGTTGAGGTGTGGTTGAGAACATCTGCCAGCTGTTTGACACATTCTCTGAGCATTTTGGAATATTGTCTTGTCCAGCAGCTTTACATGGGTTGACTCTGCATAGAGCCGTGGTGCGCCTGGTCGTTAGGAGCAGGTTTGGTCTTCCTCGCCGTCACGTCATTCTGCAACAAGCTGTTCAGCACATCTGCAAGGGATCTGTCATTTTCAGAGGCAGGTAATGATATCCTGTAATTGGTAATGGCTTGAATGCCTTGCCACATGCGCCATGTGTCAGTGCTGTCCCTGTGGTGGTTGTGGATTTTTTTAGACCCACCTTGTCTCCTGCTCTGAAGGATTTGTCTCGGATTTTCAGAAGTACATGCTCCTCCGCAGTAATCCGGGGTTTCTTGGTGGATTGGGAGATGATTTTTTCGAAGACAGTGACATCATAGGTGCACTTGTTGATGTGACCCACGAGTGTTCCTCGTCTGATCGTTCATGATGGGTACCCATTGTAAGACCCACTGTTCTCGGTGAGGCTCTGGGCCTTGGGATCTTGCTCTTGGAAGATGGGTAAATGGTAGCCAAATTGGCTGTAGGGAGTAGATTGATCATGTAATCCAAGAATTTCTGTGGGCATATTGGCAGTTTTTGGCCATACCTCCGTGAGAAAGCCACCTATAAGTTCCCTTGTTTGGGCTCAAATCCTGTGACTCTATCTGCTCATTCCTGTGCTACAAGGCTGGCTCCACAAATGTTGCGGAAGACAGCAGCGATAACCTGAGCCAGCCAGATCCAGAAATTCCTACTGTAGACTAGCATGGTAAATATATGACACCTATCCTTTCTGACTAGATGCGATAGGGCTAGTTCCAGGTTTCTGTTCTCTATCAACCAACCAGTGTTTATAGTTAATGATTCAGAGAGCATTGTGTCTCTGCTCACCAATTACTGAAGAAGTCCTTGTAATTTTCTTTTCCTCTGCTTAGCAATATGTTAAACTTCAGCAGGTTGTCCACTCTGATCTGCGGTCACTTTCAGATGATATCGATAGATATAGCAACCATCAGACAGGCATTACCCCAGGAGGGGTTTCAAGAAGGCCTCAGTCCTTTTAGGGATCTAGGTGCCTAATACCTTTTTGCCCATTTTGATCCCGCATCTCCAGGTTATAGGATGAGGCAGCACACGTAATGTGCTTAATTTTTAAACTATCCAATCAGTAGTACCCAATGGTACTTTTTCAACATGCTTACAGCAAATTCCTCATTCTTTAAGAATATTCTTTATCATGTTTTATAATAGATAAGCCTTTAAGAACTTGCACAGGACTTGTGTGATGCATTCCTGTTGAAGAATAGCATGACCTTCCGAAATGCGTAGTTTGCACATCAACAGCAAAGAAATTAAAGGAGGAATCACTTAGGACATAAATGGTTCATTTGAGCAGTTGAAACATATCGAACTATAACCTATACACATATCAATATTATCTATATTGTGTATAGATGATTATATTTTCCATATTTATACAACATATGTTTTTTATTATATTCTTCTTTCATCTTTTATATACTTTATTTGAATATGTTTTTATTCATAATCTATTTTTTATTATGGATTTATTTCATATTTTTCATTGAATACTCAATTTGCTTTTTGAAATGCATCCGCTGCACAAGAATGAAATTAGATTATGTTAAACCACTAATCGATGCATTAAAGAATGTCCTTTGCTTAAAAATTCTAAAATATAAAATTAGAAGGTATAACAAAAGAACTTGTATTGTGCAATAAACCACCACATTTTGTATCACCATTTATCCTTAAAAATGTCAATGTGTTTTAGTTGCTAGGACTTGAGCATATAAGATGTTGAGAGGAATTCGTTTTTCTTCAAGTTAGCATTGAATTGTAGTATACTGAAGGGAGACGTGACACATCGTTGGGGATAATAACTCCAGAAATAATGGACAATAGTTTTTCTTGAAAGAACAATTGCATGGTAAAAAAAAACCATATGCATAATGCACATGAAGACTGTAGTAAAATATGTTTCAAAACATGTTACTTCATGAGGAAAATCATCCGAAATTATTAGCACATGATTCATTATGTCCAAGATTGTATACTTGACAACATTATGAACACTTTTCACATTTTGAGCATGAAAACTGTAATTGAGTATGCTGCTTTCTCTCAGCATCAGTACGCAAAAAGTCACTAGAATGATCATTTTAAACACATTCATGCATTGTAGCATGCATGTTGAAAACCAACTTTTTTGTTATTCTTTTTCACATTTTGAGCATGAAAACTGTATATGAACTCGCTTTTTATGTTTTACATAACTGTGCATTAGTTGAGTGTGAAACCCACTTTCCTGTGCTCTTACAGCGCTAAGAACACGGCAAACGCTTTATCTCCGCATGAAGTAATGATAATTTCCAACACATTCATGCATTATAGCATTCATGGAGAAAAACAGCTTCTTTGTTTCTCTTTTTCACGTTTTGAGCATGAAAACTGTATATCAACTTGTTTTGTATGTTTTAGCTAACCTAGCATTTGGTGAGTGAGAATACCGCTTTCCTGAGCTCGAACAGCGCTAAAAACACGGGAAACGCTTTATCTCACCAAGATCAACATGAATCTCAAAGAAAAGATTATTTTCAACACATTCATGCATTATAGCATACATGTAGAAAAATATATTTTTGAGCATGAAAACTGTATATCAACATGTTTTGTATGTTTTACTTAAGTTTGCATTCGTTGAGTGAGAATCCCGCTTTCCTGTGCTTGTACACCGCTAAGAACACGGCAAACGCTTTATCTCCGCATGAACAGCATGAATCTCAAAGGAATGATAATTTCCAACACATTCATGTATTATAGCATACATGTTGAAAAACAGCCTCTTTGTTTCTCTTTTTCACATTTTGAGCATGAAAACTGTGTATCAACATGTTTTGTATGTTTTACATAACTGTGCATTAGTTGAGTGTGAAACCCACTTTCCTGTGCTCTTACAGCGCTAAGAACACGGGAAACGCTTTATCTGCGCATGAACAGCATGAATCGCAAAGGAATGATAATTTCCAACACATTCATGCATTATAGCATACATGTAGAAAAATATATTTTTTGTTATTCTTTTTCACATTTTGAGCATGAAAACTGTAAATCAACTTGTTTTTTATGTTTTAGCTAACCTTGCATTTGGTGAGTGAGAATACCACTTTCCTGAGCTGGTACAGCGCTAAGAACACGGGAAACGCTTTATTTCACCAAGAACCGCATGAATCTCAAAGGAATGATAATTTCCAACACATTCATGCATGATAGCATACATGTAGAAAACAATTTTTTTTGTTATTCTTTTTCACATTTTGAGCATGAAAACTGTATATCAAAATGTTATGTATGTTTTACTTAAGTTTACATTAAGTGAGTGAGAAAACCGCTTTCCTGAGCTCGTACAGCGCTAAGAACACGAGAAACACTTTATCTCCGGATGAACAGCATGAATCTCAAAGGAATGATCATTTCCAACACACTCATCCATTATAGCATACATGTTGAAAAACAACTTTTTTCTTATTATTTTAACATTTTGAGCATGAAATTTATATATCAACTTGTTTTGTATCTGTGCATTTGTTGACTGAGAAAACCGCTTTCCTCCCTTTACTAAGAACTGGGGAAATGCTTTATTTCAGCATCAGCACTCAAAAATTTACAAGAATGATAATTTCCAACAAATTAATGCATTATAAAATACATGTTGAAAAACAACTTTATTTATTATTCTTTTTCACATTTTGAGTTTAAAACTTTATATCAAGTCGTGTTGCATGTTTTAAATAACTTTTCATTCGTTGTGTTCAGCACCCAAAAAATCTCAAGAATGATGATTTTCAACACATTCATGCATTCTAGCATGCATTATGAATATTTGTTGCTTTGTAGATATCAAAAATTGAGTCACGTATCTGCTTTAGATATGAAAGCCTTTTACATGAAACTCAAATTGATTCATTTAAGCGTTCATTATGAATAATACATAATAATTCATACTTCATGAATTATTATCCCATACTAAACTTTATCTTTAATATTAAAATAGGCTCACAATTCCTAAAATTGGTACTATTTCTGCCTTTTTAACAGTTAGATAGGTATGAGTAAATTTCACACAGCCATTGTACTACTACATATAGTTGAAAGGGTGAAAATTTTTTGCTAAGACTACACACGGCTGGCATTAAACAAACTTTAGTCGTTTCATGAGACAGACAGAGCCCCAAAAGTGCCCAAATGATGTGCCCAAGTGACAATGGCACAGGTTGTAACAGTTTTTATTCTTTCAACCTTAAAAGGCTGGCATTAAATCTTCATTGTATCTTCAATGACAAGATGAACCGATGTATGTTCTGATCTTCAAACTTCAGCAGGTGGTTCTAGCTGATCGCCTACAATCGCCCGATCTGACCAGTTTCAGTAATACACACATCCTGAAGAGACACACAAACACATGTACCCATACACCACACACTATACACACTATACGCTCACATACTATATACTTACCACAGACACAAACACTACACATCCTACCTTCACACATACTACACAATCACACTCAAACACACACACACACACACACACACACACACACACATGCAGACTACACACATGTAAACACACATGCTCATTACACATTCAAAATAATCATACCACACAGAACACACATTGTGAATACACAAAACAATTCCTACACACATACAGACACTCATACCGTACACACACACACACACACACACACAATCACCACCAAACACATAGGACAGGACATAGAGACTACGGACACACGCACACACACATACACACACACAACAACAAACAACCTTCTTCACAAGGTACACATACTAAACAAACACACACACACACAGTTCTCACACACATCAAACATCAAACTCATCCCAACCAGACAAAGACCTGCTAAAGCATCTGTGCCTCTACAGTCACCACCAAACCAGGCACACATTGAGTGACAGTTAGCACTGTTGCATTAGAAAGACATGTCTAGCCATGACAATGCCTTCCTCTTATGTCATATTTGTTTAAGAGGTCTTAGAGTGATAAACATGTAAATATTTTTCTTCTTTCTCCCTTAAAAGACTGAAATAAAATATTCATTGTATCTTTAATGGCACGATGTGCCGATGTACATTTGTGGCTTCAAACTTCAGCGGGTGGTTCTAGTTGATCGCCATCGTCATATTTGCTTAAGCTGTCTTAGAGTGCTAAAAAGTCACACATATTGTCAGGTGCACCCAAGTGGCGATGGCGCACGTGCTTGGGCCCGCTCATTGTTGTATGTAACTATTTAACTTTTTTTTGTTTTAAAAGGCCCGGATGCCAACTTCTTGCCTTTCATCTTCAGAGAGGTCCTTGGTATACAAGCAGAGCGGGGTATAGAATGTGCAGGCCAAGGACACACGAATGTTCCTCACCTGACTATGCATGCGGAGTACCCATCGTGACTGACTATAGTCCCACTGCACAGGACTGGCTTGAGCGAGCTTGAGTGAGCAGCGGGATGCAGCCAAAATTAAATCTTCATTGAGGAATATTTGTTGCCTTGTTGTAGAGATCAGAAATTGAGTCACGCATCTGCTTTAGATAAATGAAAGCCTTTAACATGAAACTCAAATTGACTCATTTAAGCGTTCATCATGAATAATGCATAATAATTCATACTTCATACGTCGTTCTGTTCCCCATACTAAATTTCATCTTTAATTAACATTAAAATAAGTTCCAGATTTTTTAAGCTGCTAATGTTTCTGCCTTTTTAACAGTTAGACAGGTATGAGTAAATTTCACACATCCATTGTACTATTACATATAGTTGAGACAGTGAAAATTTTTAGCTAAGACTATACGGCTGGCACTCATACCGAGTTCTTTCTCATTGCCGTAGGTCAATTGCTTTGGTTTGTGATCCCATGGAGACCTGTGTCCAGACATCACACATACCACTTGATTGGCAATATGGCAGCATTGCCTGGTGATTGTGTATGGATCAGCCTGACCGCTTAGCGTTGTCCTTGAGCTTGCCAGTTGGAAGACCTGTGGCCTACGTTCTACAAATGGCTGCAAACATTCTCATG